>MAYD01760745.1:0-12494 GCA_001909325.1 Ruellia speciosa
TCGAGAAGCCTTGTAGAAGCTCTAATTCGGTTACCATGAAATGCGCTGCAGGTATGTTCAAGATTCTTTCTATTTTCATGCCACAAGGCAGATGTTCAAGATTCTTTCTATTTTCATGCCACAAGGCAAAATCTAAGGAGTGCTCTTTTGACTGTAATATCGTATTGAGTAAAGAATACCTTCTTTTTTTAACCACTCTTTGGTTGCAATAACAACTATAATACTTCCTTCGTTTTCAACTAGTCGTTACACTTTCCTTTTTGGGTGTTTCTTTTTAGTGATTACAGTTTCCTTTTTGAGTAAGTTTTTGTGGTGAAATGAAGGGTATTTTTGGAATAGGCTCCACTGTTTTGGAAGGGTAATGTGATATTCTGGGGGCACCCGAAGTAGTATATTTATTTTTAAACATGGTTGATCCATGCAAGCATGGACTTTTGTTACATGTTAGAGCATGCTATTATCTGTTGTTACTGTTTATGCCTTGATGTGTGATCCCTTTATCCTTTTTCCTTAGGCGCTTGTAACACATTAACTAGTTAATTAGATAAACATTATGTGAGGGTGTTAGTGTTAGATGAGCATTATATGAGCATACTGAGCTTGAGCGTTGTACTGGATGGGGTAATTTAGAGTGGTACCACCATGTTAACTAATAAGCACGTCCCTGGTTTGGGGCGTCTAAAATAATCTTTCTGCTATCTATATCTATATGTATACTTCTAGCTATATTCTCGTAGGTGCTTGGGCTGAAAATACAGTTTTATCCCGACTTAATGCAAATTTTATTTAACTAATTAATCATTATAACAAAATAGGTAAGAACTCTAATTACATAATAAAAAAAGGTTTCATATATAGCATAAGACTTCTAATTTATATATATATATATATATATATATATTTGTATATTCGAACTTCTAACCTTAATATTAGAAGTTGAAGGCTTGTGACCATGTCAAGTACTAATCCCCAAATATATTTATAGATGTGGATAATGGGATTTTTTTTAAAATATAGTTAAGTTTAATTGAGAGGAGGATCGTTCTAAGGTTATTAATGACGGGCCGTGGGTGATCTTTGATCTTTACTTAGCGGTGGCGCCATGGACACTGGATTTTGCTCCGCGGGATACTACTACAGTCAAGCACACCCTGGTATGGATTAGGTTTTCGGGATTGAACGATGAGAGTATTCTCCGTATGATTATTTTCTCAATGTTGAACATTATTTTCTTTCTTCATCAAATTGAAGCAAAAATTATAAATGTTAAAAATTTTAGATTCAGAGAGTTTTGGGGAGGAGGGTGGTTTTAAAATAGGTCAGGGGCAAATTTGTCTTTAGGCTGTGCGGTGCCTGGACATTGAGGGTGGCATTTATTATTACCCATTTTATGAATAAATCTATTTTTTTTTCTTTTGATGTTTTGTGCCCTGCATGTTTTGCATCACTTGAAAGGCGGCCATCATCTGCTGCATAAAAGTGGCGGGGTCGAATGCTTGTGTAGCGCCCGGCTACGGTCCCCCCGGCACCAGTCTCGCTGGAGGTGCCCCGTGTGGTCCCGGTCCTCGAAGCGCCCCCCGCTGTGGTTGTTCAGGCTGTCATTGAGGTGGTTGGTCCACCCCATCACCATGCTGCACAACCTCCTCCACCACATTCTCTCCGATCCTATCACCAACGGGTGGTCCGGGGTTCCGTCTGGGCCTACCCCGTCGACCCGTACCTACATCACGTCTGGGGGGCATCCTAATCTAAGGCAAAGTCAGCGGGTCAGTAACAATACCCCACAGTCAATGAAAACAAGGCATAGAAGTAGCGGGATGTAATCAGAATCAAGACAAACAAACGTCAATAACTCCCTGGGGTTCCCACAAATCTAACACGGAACTATCATGTCGTGGTCAAATCCGTGGGTTGCGCAGACTTGAAAAGCAGAAAAGTACACAAGAATGCAAGTCCTATGCTATATGCAACCCCCCGCACACTCTCACCACATATTTCTAACCAATTTATAGGCATGAAGAGCACACAGACTCTGATACCACTCTGTAACGCCCCAAAATTTTTAAAACCATTTTGAGACGCTACTACATTATCAGTTTGCCTAAACTAGTGGTCAGTTAGTTTAAGCGTGCTGATACAAGGCCGGGTAAACAACAACCACACAAGGGTATGCCACCCATAAAAGAGTCACATATGCATTAAGGGAAAAGAAGCAATGGATGATTGCAAGTGTAAAAGAAACACATCCACAATCGACAGGGTCCTCCACGACCATCACAGTAACAACATATCCGGGCCTCCCACACTGTCACGCCCCACCTGGCGATCCAAAAACGAGACAAGTATGGCTACAAGCCGACATAAACATAAACATCGCAAGAACTCATGAGCCAGGTAATCAAAAGGGAGACAACAAAAGCAATCAAATGGATGCATCCCACACTAGCAGATGCCATCTCTCAACCCCAAACCCAGTCATGCGGCTGCGCCTTCATGAGGATATATACAGAGAAGCAAAGGGAGTCATTACACAATACTGAGCAAGGGATAAACATAAATCGAAAGGGGAAAGATCGGGGTAAAAGCGTAATAAAGGAAATCGTCGCGATAAAACAATATAACAAGCAAGAAGGCAAGGATACATAAGAAGACACCGCACCGTCCCATACCGGTGCTTCAACCACAAGACATACACAATGCATATGATGCATGATCTAACATACACCTATCTACCCTATATGCAAATGCAATTATGATGCCTAGGCCGGCGCCTACCTAAAGATCCAAATCCGGCATCGATGATACCAAGTATCGACAATGCCAAGTCAACCAGACACCCATGGGACTAACGTACCGGCAGTGTCAATGCATCTCAAGCAAGGCCCGCCACGGCCACATATCGGCTCACAAAATCAAGCTAAAGCAACTTAGGATCTAGGTTCGCATGCTTCGAGCATTCATTCGTAAGGTTTCTACATATCAAGCTCATGTGTATCGACTCATAGAATTCTAAACATTTCCACAATTCACACATGAAATTCAACAAGTCCATATTAATTTCCAATGTTTCAAAAGGGGCTAGAACAGGGATCACCAACATGTGCAAGGAAACTCATATGATGTCATTAAAGCATATACATGGGATCAAACATCCCCAAAAACAAACAATGGGAGTCGTGTTCACAACGTAAATCCATCCACTGCCTTGCTGGGCAAGGCGTTGTTGAGCCTGCGGTTGGCTCAATCGCACCGAAGATCGCGCGCTCAGCAGAGCACGTGCAAGCTGGAAGCCACACGGTCCAAGGCACGCTGTCCTTACGGACCGCGCGCTCACGGGCATACAGAACAGAACAAGAAACAACAGGGGAAAGGAAAATGCATACAAAATTGCTATCAAATGTAAATCCCTTACCTCAAATGTGATGTTCCCCACAAGAATAAACACTTTCCAACTCTTGGAAAGATCTTCAATCTTCCAACCCTAACAAAACAAGGGTTTGAAACATCAAAACCAACAAACCCAAATGGGTTTTCGACAACCAAATCAAACCTCAAAATCCAACAATCTTACCTCCCCAACCTTGTAGAACAAAGTCCAAGCAAAAGCCTCAACCAAAATCCCCTCATCTTGCACCAAATTCAAACCCTAGTCCAAAAATCCACCACCACCAACAAACACAAAAACCAACCCCAAAACCAAAATCAAGCTTGAGAAGAGGAAGAATACTTACCTACACCCAAGATTGCCAAGGAGATGCTCTAACCCACACTCAAGACTTCACCCTTCTCCAAGCTTCTATAAAGCTTTAGAAAGAAAAGAGGGGAAGAAACAACTAGAATTCTCTGGAAAATGGGAGAAATGGGTGAGAAGGGGGGTTAAAATCTCGCTAGAAACAGGCTGGGCCCCACCCGGGCCCGCTGGTGGACGAGGACCGCGCCCGCGGTAGCAGGTCCAATTTGCGACAAGCGTTACACATGTATTTAGTTGCAAGGATTTATTTTCTGCTTTTATTTAAATTTCGAACACCAAATGTAATTCATTCGTATTAGCTTTTATTAAATGGCCGAGTCTCGGTGTGAGACATATATTCTGGTATCAGACATCGTTTGTAATTAATTCCTCATTTATTTTTGATTTGTTGTTATTGTGGTTTGATTTTATTCTTGGTTGTAAGGAGTTGTGATCAGAGAGGACTGAACTTCCTGAAATCCAACGTACTCTGATAGGAGAGATAATTAAATTAGCCTTAACATCGAGCTTGCTTTGGGTTTAGGGTAGAATCCCTTGGTAAGTTAGGTGTGGTGGTAACGTATTCTGATTAGGGAAGTCGGGGCGTTACAGTTTAAGTCGTTGGGCCCCACGCACTGCCTTGCAGCACAACTCAGGACAGTATCATGTACGTGCTCAACTAAGCGGCACAACATCCAATAGAACCCACTTAGCGTGTTCCACAAGACTGAAAAACCTAACAACTGTCAGAGTGGATTGGATAGCCGGGAAGCCCCACTTGGTTAACCTAATTTCTCCTTAAATTAATAAATTAATCTCGACAAAACCCAAGTACAACACTGATGGAATCACCCATTAAGTGTATAGTACATAGGTAGTCTCATTAACCCGAGAAGGAACAATATTGCAATTATCCAAGCGTAAAATAATTACACGTGAATCTGTTAGTCCACAACTCTAAAATTCAGGAAACGGGCAGTTGTTAGGCAGCTGTCAACTTTTCCTTTTCTATTCTTAAATTACCGATAAATCTCATGTAGGGGAACTAACCTAATGAGTAGAACAGGGTTACTTGGGAACTAAATTCCCTAGTGGTATTGGGCTTAGGCGATCAACCCAAAAGCAAACCAAGGGTCTCCACTCTCCGCTTCATTTTACATTTTTACATTTTAATGCGATGCATTAATTAACCTCGAAGGTCATTAATTATTTATCTTGTTATTTGTTTTCGTCTACTCTGAAACAAGGTTGTAAAACTGTTCCCCGTTATTGGTTGGCTTAGTGTCTTACATGCGATACTATTTCATGTGAAGGTTCATTATGCACGTGAACACAAGAGCGCGTAATGCACATAAGTCACAATCCAACAATCCACGTACGATAGATCGATTAAATCACCACAAGAATGATCTAAATAATTAAATTCAAGATTTAAATAGAAGGGAACTAGTTTGAGTAAGTAACTGATTAAATAAGTAATAAAGGTGAGAATTGATAAATTAAATCAATTTATGATTTAATTTAAATAAAATGAATAATTAATTTAATAACAAATAAATAATTACTTGATTATATTAAATAACCAATTCAAGTAAAAGAAATAATTTAATATCATGCATAATTTAGATTTACCCGACCGAGTGAGAATCAGTACTTTAATTATTATTTGGAACTTATGAATGTCTGAGTGTAATTCTCTTATCAGTATCAATAGTCTTGACTGCAACTGACTCTATTCGTACTCTAACTGCTATAAGGATCTGGGAAAACCTACAAGTTCAAAAGATATATGTCAATTATCCATTCCAAATTAGTCTTATCAAGACTATTGACATTTCCAAATGTTTAAGGATAATTTAAAGAGTTGATGGGGTTTGTTCAACAAGTAGGGCATGACCCTCTATTTGTTGAATTCTTCTATTTAATTATCCTTCAAACAATTAAATTCATTTTTAATAACCCTTCAAGTTATTAATTTATTTACTGCTCAGAGCGGTCAAGTGCAGTATCTGTTGGATTACCCTATTTTGTCATCGCATGAATCTATTTAGTTAATTACGTCAATTAATTAAATGTCTCAACTTTCCTTTATCTTATTCCAATGTTTGTATTACTTAAGTCCAATAGAACCAAGTCCAAAACAAGTGATAAAGCTCAAATTCAAAATTTTGATATTAGTTCAGTACACAGGCCGAGCCCAATTGCCAAATTCTCAACTTCTATATCTTATTAAGTCCAACATCAATGCCCAACAAATAGGCCAAAACCAACATCCAACAACCCAAATCGGATCAAACAGAGAAGAGCCAAGAACAGGTTGAAGGCTGTTTGAAGATGGGATGAACGCACATGAGGATGCCAAAAAGACATCCCAACAAACTCAAAAATTCAATATAACGCTCCGGTTTCCCACTGGTATGTCACATCGTACTGATTAACCTGGATTAGTGGCCAGTTAGTTTGAGATTCTCATTACAAGGCAGGTAAACACAAACATTCCAATTTAAAGTTTGATTAGCATGTGAAATTAAGTAAAGATACTAATCCAAGTTCATAACAAAAGATAAGTCAACCAGTGTAGCGTCAAATACAAATACACCACGACCGACACTACTACTAATAAGTACGATGATAGATGTAAGTCCACTTAGCCCAGAATCCCTAGCATGCCTCTAATCTCGTCAATTAGAATCACTTGAAAAGTTAAAATATTTAGGGGTCAACAAAAGTTGAGTAAGAGGTTTCCTTGTAGGCAAAAGCCTATTTAAAATCAAGGTGTAAAAACATGAAATCTTTCCCTTCTTAAAACATATACGACAAAAATTGATAACAACCTAAGAGTACCATGAAAGAAATTAGTAAGCTGAGTAATTAAGTACAAAATTTAAAGTGCAAGTGATGAATGATCCTAACATACACCTATCTAACCTATATATGCAAATGCGACACATAGTATGTCTAGCGTGCAATCCTGCCGGCAGCATTTCAAGGACACTCTGGGGACCCCCAGGCACTCCCATCTCGGGGGGAGAACCTGGCTTTCTGGCATACGCGTCAATCACCGTGACCACACTGCTATCGCGTCACGTCATATCTCACATCGTGATCTGCCGTCACGTCAATCCAGATATCATCGTATGTGCACATATGTTAGTATCACACATAGATCAGCCCAATTGGGGTAAAATCATCAACACGTGCCCAATGGGGCATTTTTCTCGAAATCCAATATCACACGGTCCTACCTGGCCAAAACATAGTTTCGAACAATCATGTGGCCAAACTATCAATACAATATCCACACGATCACACGGCCAAACGGGCCAAATAGAGTATCAACAACACACACAGCGGCCAAATAGGCAAAATATCGTAATCCAGTACCCGTGGCCAAACGCACCAAACATCATCTCAGTAATCGAAACAATCTTTCAATGTTCTTTTTTTTCAAGATCAATGCACCCAAATACATTTATCAACAACCCCATTTCATCAAGCCGTCAAGTATCAACAATATCAGAATACAAGTTCAACGTCAGATGATAACATCCTATCGCAATCTAGATTATAATCGAGCGCACATATTTAAAACCAGGCTAAGTTAGATTCCATCAACCATACCTGCGGTATACACCATCGTAACACAAACCACGGTCCAAAACCGAGGATAGAAATCGAATCAACCAAGTCCCAGTTTTTCGCGGTATTTCTCCGTGGAATCCAATACCGCGAGGGAAACCGTGGACCCTAAAATAGTGCCAATTTCAAAAACATTTTCTAGATTTAAACAACATCCAAAGAGGGTTCCAAAAAGCATAAAAATCACCCATTGCCTGATTCTTAAGCCTTGTTGAAAACGCCCTTAAAGTTGTTGAAAACCCTAGCTTGTTGAGTTGAAGCAACCAACTCCCAAGGCCTCTACAAGATTCAATAATCAACCAAATTATAATCCAAAGGCACCTCTAGTAATTAGAAATCACGGAGAACAACTCACTAGGAGATGCAAACTCCAAATTCCAAATGTATCCTATCGAAAATTAGCTCACAAAATGTCTACTCCAATCTATCACAAGATTCACATAATTTTCAACCAACTTAATACACGATTTTCTCCATGATAATAACCTCAAACCAAGAATCCAAACTATGCAAATTGTAGTACTAAACATATACTTCAACTTACCTGAAGGTAATTTGCTCCAAATCTTCCTCTTCCTTAAAGAAAAATATGCTCAAAGACACCCACTCCACCTCCTTGTTTCTTCACCACCACCACATTGCTTATTCTTTTCTTTCTGAGGTTACTGGCTTATGAAGTAAGGATATGACTTAGCAAATAGAAAAATCAAGTCTGAAATATCCAAAAATATCTACAAGGCACTGCCATGGTTGACCCACGGTTTTTAACAAGGTATTCACTAATCGTGGCGAAATATCGTGGTCTCTGATCAAGTGGGGTCCAATGAAAGCTTTCAAGTTCAAGAATAAGATAGTGAAAGAATTACCTCGAAATTCTAATTTGGTTTAATCGTCAATCCTCGCGTGTGAGACAAGGGTCCTTGCATCGCAGAATGAATAAACTAGAGTTAAGTCTCGAATTTTTGGGGCATTACACTTCAACACCAAACTGAGCGAAAACTGACCAAAATCAAATGATTGCGGGGCCTCAGATCAATCTCGATCATATTTTGTCATCGTCCACTCCCCAATTTCCATAAAAATCCAAGTCTTCAACACATTTCTTCAAAATGAGGAAATAAGAATGGAAGGGAAAAACAACATCAACTGAACCAAACTAAAAACAAAACCCCAAACAACAGCAACCAAAATGCCCAAATTGCCAAAATGCCTCCACTCTCAAATCCCAAAGAAAATGGGGGGAAAAAAGAGCAAAACCAAACCCAGCAAAGCCAGACGCCTCTAAATCCAAACCACAGCCCTTCGAGCCCTCTTGGCAATCTTCATGGGGCAAAAACGACCCCAAATTCCTTGGATTCCATTGAATCGTCACCGGAAACATCAAATCTAAAACCAAAAACAGAAGAAAATTTAGGGTTTACCTTCAATTTTAGATTCATAAACCTTCAACAATGGCAAGAGCGACACAATGGCAAAAGGGATAGGGGTTGCTACCTTAATAGCCTTCCAAAACCCTCCCAGACCACACCAATTACAATAGCTTCGAAACCCAAAACTCAGTGCTTGGAAGCCTAAAACTCAATCTCTAAACTGAATCGAAACCCTAAAGCCAACATCAACACTTCGAAACCCTTTTGAAGGAAAAACTGCCAATGGGAGCTCCACCTCAGTCTCGAGACTCAACCTCTTCAATACTAGCCTAAGGTTTTTCGAAACAGCCTCGAAATTGGCAAAGCTAACAAAATAAAAGACGTTGAAACTTTAATTTCAAATAGAGGGAGATGAGAGGAAATTTGAGGGAGCGAGTGAGGGAGATGGAAAGACTAGGGAGTAAATCCCAAACCCAAGCCAAATGGGCCTTCAGCCCATCTTCATCTCTTTTCTCCTTTCTGTTGGGCTTCGTCCCAACATTTCAGATCCCCAATTTGTGGACTTCAAGCCCAAGTGTTGATCCACTCATATCTTATCCAAATAAATTAATTCAGGACTCTCCCATCCCAAAATATTTTATTTATCTCAGACTTCAATTTGCAATTTAAATTAATTTAATAAATTTTCATTCCAAAAATAAATTGAACTATTGCGTAGAATTGATTCTTCAATATTTATACGGGATCAATTTTGGGATTTCAATTCCACAAAATTTCTTCTACCCCTAAAAATAAAATTAATTCTTTTAATTTATGAGACATTCAATTCCCATAAATTAATCTTGGTAAATTATTCCAGAATTTACCATTTGACTATCGGTTCAAATTCCAGTAAAAAATTTCATGTCGAGCCCATTGAATCTAGATTATAAAATCTATTCTGATTCATTTTTGCACTACAAAATTAATAATCCTCAGTAATTAATTTGCAAAAATATTTCACACATTTTCAAGAATTTTAATTAATTCAGCTTGAATCTGAATTATTCCTGATTAGTCATACTGGGTATTACGTGAGGCCTATGGTGAAACGCGGGCCTCACTGAGCACGAGCACGACCGCATGGTGATCCGGTTGCACGACCACCAGTGTAATATCCCTAAATTTTGAGACTTCGATTTTAACTCATTTATTTTCTGCGATTTAGGAATCTTTACCGTGTAGACGGGAGTTGGGAATGGAAGTCGAGGACTCCGGAATAATTGGATCGAACTTGATTTCGAAGGTGCTTTCTTTAATTATTTTCTGCTGGGCTGATAATCTTTCATTGGGCCTCCAAGCTCAGTAGGCCGAGGTATTGGGGCCACGGTTGTGGATACCACAAGTTAAAAACTGCGGCTCTCACCCAACCTAGTTCCTTTTTATTTTTGATGTAGATCTAATCCATTTCTCCACTCATACCTCATTTGCAACATGTTCATCTCTCCTTTTCTCTGGATAAAGTGGTGAAGCAAGCATCTCCCTTTGAAGAAGCAAGGAGGTGGAGGAAGAGCTTGAGGCTGAGATATCTATAGGAAGGAGGAGGAATTAGATCAAGTTGTCTTTAGGTAAGTTGTAGTAGTTGTTTAGTACTTTCATATCTATGGTTTGAATTTTGTAGTCAAAGCTTTTATCATAGAGGAAATAAGGGCTAAATTCCAGTGGTTATGCTGTGACAATCACGAGTACACAGTTTTGGAGCTAAATTTTGAAGGGTTTCATTGGGAATTTGAGGTTGGGGTCAATAGGTAAGTTATTCTTTATTGTATGTAGTTTTTATTGGTATATTTAAATCTTAAGTTGGCTTAGTATTTTGATCTGTAGAAGCCGTCAAACTGGGCTATGTGAATCTAGCAAATTAGGGTTTTCAAAAATTGAAGTGCGAATTCAACAAGCTCCTTAAATCAGGAAATGGGTGATTTAAAGCGCTTTAAAAGGTGCCATGCCTATACTTGCATGGTAACTGTTATTGTAGGAGAATTCGATTAGCTTGAGCCGATCCTCCCAACTCCCTTGGAAATCAAGCATACAAGCTCTCAACATGTCTTCGAGAGTTTGGATTGTACGCTCGGTCTGCCCATCTGTTGCTGGGTGGAATGCTGAACTCATCTTCAGCTTCGTACCCAAGGCTTCTTGAACCATTTTCCACACATTGGACTGATATCTGCAGTCTCGATTCAATATTATTTCATTTGGTGTTCCATATCGCGTCACCACATGTTCAATGTACAGTTCTGACAACTTTTCATATGTCCATGTCTCTTTAATCGGAATGAATACTGCAGACTTGGTCAATCGATCCACGATGACCCAAATGGCGTCTCTGCCTGTCCGAGTTCTAGGCGACCCTGTCACAAAATCCATCGAGATGGATTCCTATTTCCATTCAGGTACCTCAAGTGGTTGCACAAGACCCAACGATCTCTGATGTTCAATCTTCACTTTTTGACATGTCAAAAATCTTGCAACAAATTCTGCTACTTCCCTTTTCATTCCCGGCCACCAGAAACTTTGCTTCAAATCTTCGTAAAGCTTGTTGCCTTCGGGATGAACTGAATAAGGAGTATTGTGGGCTTCTTGAAGAATTGTGCGCTTTACATCTAAGCATGTTTCGGGTATGCACCATCTTCCTTTAAATCTCAAACTATCTTCATGAATGACGAACTCGGCTTTTGCTTCTGTAACACCCCAAATCTCCCATTTTGGAAATGTTACCGCCACACCTAACTTATCTTAGGTTCTACGTCCTAACCCTCAATAAGCTCGGTGCTAAGGCTAACCATCTTATCTAGTCCTATCAGAGTGCGCTGGATTTCAGGAAACTGGTCCCCTCTGATCACAGCTCAGCGTGTTAAAATCAAACACATGCGGAAAACGGAAAGTAAACTACTGCTATTACATCCAGAATAATAACTGTTTACAATCCAAAATCAGAATGTCCCACGCCCGGGACTCGACCATTTAATACAAGCCGATAATCAAAAAGATATGAGGAAAAGAGTTCCAAGACATAATTGAATAACTGAAAATGCACCGCATACGAACAGTTAAATAAATATGTCCACTCATCCTCACCAAAACCCAAAAGGCTCCGCCTTACCCGTGTGATTTAGTGACACGAAGGATCCTCCCTCGGACACTGAGTACCTGTATGCATCAAGCACAGCTTAGTCGAAAAGACTAAGTACGGAACATACACATATGCATAAACCCATGCATTATGTCCCACATCGAGTGCATCTCCATAAATGAGACTCAATGGTTTCAAATCCGTTTTATGCAACAAAACACAATGCAACATAAACAATTGAAAACCATGCCATAACCATCTCGAAAACCATGTCCATGTCCATCTTGAAGCATGCAGCAAAACATAATGCAACATATAAATAACTGAAGACTCTCCCGCCTACAGTTAAAACCATATAGAGTATATCCTACGACCGACGCTTGAGCAACGGGGGGCACCACCGACACGCCCGTTGTCAAGTATTGAGTATGCTTGGACACGGACGAATGGAATCACCCAAGTCCGAACCGTATGCCAAAGCACCGAAGTGTGAGTAGGGATATAATGGGGTTATCCAATGCACGGTCCCCCGGAACACTGAATACCCTAATCCTTATCACGGGTGGGTGAGTCGTGAGATCATTATCGCCTTTATGACAGGGATCACCTCCCACACCTGTCAGCTAGATCACCTCTCCTTCTAATC
>MAYD01760775.1:0-13535 GCA_001909325.1 Ruellia speciosa
TATTCAGTGTGAATGGCATTGCATACGGTTATATGCATTAAAGTTTTTACAACCTTTGACTTGCACGGCGGATATCGCCCAGGAGTCATCGGATTGCACTGGTGATTTGGATTTAAAACCCGTTGAGCAGCATATTAACAATGCGCTCAGCGTGGAATATCATTGCATATGATTTTTGCATTGATTTATAAACCCGCATGGTTTTGAATAAAAGGCACATTGGACATTGGATTTTAAACCCTCTGAGTGCATTACGGAATGACCTCAGGGTGATTTCATGGCACGATCATACTCATGTGCATTAAGGTGTATGTTCCGTACTTAGTCGTTTCGACTAAACTGTGCTTTATGCATACAGGTGCCAAGTGGCCGGGGGATATACTTCCAGGTCACTAGGTCACGCGGGTAAGGCTTAGCCTTTGGGTTTTGGTGAGGATGAGCGGACATAATTGTTTAACTGTTGATGTGATGCATTTCAGTTATTCATGCATGTCTGATCTTTTATTTTCCTCGTGTCATTTTGTTTATCGGCTTGTATTAAGTAGCCGAGTTCCGGACGTGGGACATTTTATTCATTTGTAATAGAATCTCTTCTATTATGATACGTGACTTGGGTGACTGACTTTCTAAAGCTTAAGGTCCAGTTTGGTGAGCTGTGATCAGAGGGGACTAGCTTCCCGAAATCCAGCGTACTCTGATGTGATAGGAATAGAGAACATGGTTAGCCTGAGCACCGAGCTTAATTAGGGTTAGGCCGTAGAACCCGAGTTAAATTAGGTGTGGCGGTAACATCGTCCGGTCATGGGACCGGGGTGTTACGATTCCTTTTGTTTCACTTGTCCCTTTCTGTTATATTATGTTGCATTTGCATTAATATGATGAAGAACAAGTATTCTGTTCTGCATTGCATTGAATATGAGTGGCTAACTCCTGAAAATGGTCCCAAAATATTATGAAGTGATTCTGGTGACTAGGCAGTGAAAGGAACAAACACTTTATACTTTCCTAAAATAGGCAAACCACTGTAGTTCACAAGGAAACCTGGAATAATACAGTTTGACTCTCTGCACAAGAGAGACGTACAACCACCTATTTCAAGAGAAAGATAAGTTATCAAGGCCATCGCAAACTGGGAAACCAGCACCTGAGATTTTGGCGAAAGCCAAGTCAGACAGCGAGGTCAATCCCTGCTGCCAGTTCTCCAGAAACCTTCACCAAATAGTTAGGACGCCACTTCATCCCTTGCAATTACCATCACTTTATCTCTTCCTTGCTATCGCTTTTACTCACTCGCTATTCTCTGCACCTGCTTTCACTTGCTTGCAATCACGTTTCTCGCTCTGTTTTACTTCGTGTTCTGCCATTGCATTATTTTTGCTCGCTTTATTTACTTTAGCCAGTTCTTTAATATCTTGCCATCGCCACTATTTTCACTCGCCACAGCGAGTCCTCACGGTAATCATTTGAGACTGATAAATTTATCTTTCATTGGCCAATTGGTTAGCATTCACTCTTCATTCCCTGAGATCAACTTGGAACTCACCAGTAAAAAGAGGATAAATTAAAGCTATACACTTCAGACTCGTACGCTTGCGATACAACCAAACCATTCATTAAAAGAATAGTGTACACACGAGTGGTCACCACCGTACTGAACTCGCGGAAGTGATTTTTACAGGGCAATTCTACAGAAACTCCAGTGAACTCCGTTCCAGTTTCCCGCGATATTAGATACCACGAGTCGGAACCACAAATTACTATTCTATGCTGATGTTGCTTTGTTTTTTCTTGCTATCTACTAACTTGTTCTAACCTCTAACTTTGCCTTAGTTCAAGATGCATCCACGTCGCGCTACTAGTCGTAGAAGTAGACCTAGAAGAAACCCGGCACCACTGGTAGGTGACTAAAATGGGGATTAGGTAAAAGATGAGGTACTTGACAACAGGATGGAAAATGATCCTCATTTTGAGGAGCAGCAAGAGAAGCAGGACTTGTCTCAAGAAGGTAATGCACATAGGTAGAGGTAGGGGCTCAAGTCTCGAGGCCACAGAGGGTGCCACCAGTAAATCAAGTACTAGTGGGACAACAGTCGGAAGTAATGCCAACTCTTGACCTCACACTATTCATGCAACAGATGTTAAATTTATAAGTAGCTTTTTCAAAATATACAGGGGCAGGCTCCCAGAGCGGTGTAGCAGGGCAAGCTCCACCAGCACAGATAGGCTATGTGGACTTGTCCACCAGGCATCATCCATCGACTTTTGTAGGGGGAGCAGATCCTCTTATGTTCGACAACTAGGTCTGTTAGATAACTCGAGTCTTCCAGAATATTAGCTACCCAGAGGACAGAAAGATGCTAGTGGATTCACAGTATCTAGTGGGGTCGGCATTGCACTGGTGGAGTGATTGCGAGACTACTTTGTTGGCACGACCTAGTTTTGAATGAGTGCAGATGCCCTTAAGTCCTATTTCTTCACACCCAAGTTTCTCAGTGCAAACAAGAATGAGTTCCTGAATTTGGTTCAAACTGAGGATATGTTAGTGACAACATACTACTAGAAGTTCACTGAGCTGCTTAGGTTTGCACCCCGAGGTAGCACCCGTTAAGACTGAGCAGGCCCTGAAGTTTATAAATGAGTTGAAGGCCGAGATACAATTCGGATATAGATACATTGATCACACCTGACTATCTTCTGCTTATGATCAGGTGTTGTTCGTGGAGCATAGGAAGGTTGATGAGCATCGAGTTTAGCAGAAAAGGAAGAGGGAGCATGAGGCTCAACAAGATTGGGATAGACAATGTGGAGGACATAGGAGATTTGTTCGGGGCTGAGCTGATGGGGCTATTGGCCAAGATGGTGGCCAGGTATGCGGTCGAGGCCAGGGTGGCGAGGGTCAGCATCATGCACCTGTTCAGGGATATTTCCAGGTGGTACGTTGTTGGACTAGTTAGGAGATATGTTACCATCAGAATGAGTGTCCTCTTGCTGGGCAGCAATAGGGCGAACAAAACAGGGGACCATCATGGTTGCTGACAGGGGAAGCAAGGGTTAGGCGGATCGTGGTGGCCGCCTGAATGTTATTGATTGTGCTAGTGCTAAACGGTGTGATGATGTCTTAGCTAGTACGTTTTAGTTATGCCTTGTGTTTACATTCTTTAGTACCAATTGTTGTTTTATTCTACTAAGATTAAGTATGTAATGTCGTAGGCACGATCTTTGTTGTGAATCACTATAATTTTGTTCAATTTGACTCTGGGGGTACCATGTTCTTTTGTCTCCTTTGATTTCGTGTGCAATCACCGGGTAGGGCGTCGGTACCCTATCAAATGCACATTGCTCTACTTTCGGGCAATATCACTGAGTGTGAGCAGTTGTTGCCTAAAGCCGTGTTGACCATCGAGGGCTGAGATTTCAGGGACGATCTCGTGGTGTTTGACTTGGTAGAATTTGATGCAATTCTTGATATAGATTGGTTGTCATGCCATCATGCATAGTTGGACTGTGGAGTTCCACGCATTTCTTTTTAGGACCCAGCTGGTAAATATGTTTCTTACCATCCCTTTCCTTTTCACCCAAATATTTGAATTGTATCTTCATTATCTATGGCTTCTATGTTGCGCAGGGGGTATCTTGCATATATGTGACAGGCGCATGACTTAAGAGCATATATGTTGTTCTGATATTCCTATCGTGACTGAATCGAGGATGTTTTTTCCTATGAGATTCTTAGTCTCCCACCTGCTAGGGAGATTGATTTCACCCTATTGAGCTTTTGCGAGGCTCTGGTCTAATTTCAAAAGCATCATACCGAATGTCTCCCCCAAAGTTGAAGGAGCTGAATAAGTAGTTCACCTTGGGGCACACCGATTTTTTTTGTTAAGAATAAGGGTGGCAGTATGAGGATGTATATCAATTATAGGGCTAAATCATATTACAGTGAAGTATAAGTATATGTTGCCCTGAATTGATGATTTGTTCAATCAGCAGAAGGGAGCTTGTACATTCTATAAAATTGATTTGAGATCAGGGTATCATCATATCCGAGTGGCAAAGAATGATAGGCCTAAGAGTGTTTTAGGACACGGAATGGTCATTACGAATTCACAATTATGTTGTTTGGGTTGACTAATGCGCTGGAAGTGTTCATGGATCTAATGCATAGAGTTTTCACGCAATTGTTGGATAAATGCTTGGTGGTTTTTATAGAAGACATTATGGTTTACTCGCTGAGTCCACAGGCACATGAAAGGCACATCAGGATAGTTCTGATGACACTCCGGGAGCATAAGCTGTATGCACAGCTCTGAAGTATGAGTTTTAGTCAGAGAATGTGTCTTTCTTGGGACACATTTTGTCAGGCAAGGGGATTTTGGTCGATCCGAAAAAGGTAGAAGCCTTGCTGAAATGGCAAGCCCCGAAGAATGTTAGTGAGATACACAGCTTTATGGGGTTGGTTGGTTATTATTGTCGGTTTATCAAGGGGTACTCTTGTATAGTGAAACCGTTGACTCAACTATTGCTGAAAAATGTTAGATACCGATGGGTCACAGAGTGCAAGGGAGCCTTTGAGCAATTGAAAAGATGGTGATGGAAGCTCCTATTTTGGTACTCCCTGATGAATCAGGGGAGTATGACATATATACCAATGCATCTATCGAGGACTACACTCAGCAGTTGAAGCCGTATAAAGTAAATTGTCCTACGCATGACTTAGAGATGGCAACGGTTGTGCATTCCCTGAAGATATGGCAACATTATCTTTACAGGGCAAAGTGCAGGATTTATTCTTACCACAAGAACTTGAAATGCTTGTACACTTAGGGACATATGAGTGGTCATCAGATGAGGTGGTTGGAACTTTTATGTGTCTACAACATTGATATTAACTATGTCAATGGGAAGGCAAACCGAGTCATTGATGCATTGAGTAGGAAGGAACAGCATAGTGTAGGGTCAATGGTTATGGTTCGGGAGCTAAGGGAGGAGTTCAAATAGTTGGACATTGAGCCGGTTTCCTACGGTGCGACCAAGATGCTCTCCTACTACTATACAATTGATCCCAATCATGTACACTATGGAGACGATGCGCAAACAAAAATGACTCTAAAGGGGGTATGGGAAAATCCCTAGATAATCTAAACGAATATAGTGTTGATGCTTATCACTTAGGTGAGCAATCACGATCTCCCGATTCGATCGATCTACAGTCGAGGGTGCATGCAGCGGCAACACAGTATAATATACATAGAAGATGTTACTTCCATTGCCAAACTCGAATAAAAATACTGCTGCATTAAAAACTGTAGTAATAGGAACAAGTCTTCGATGACCGCTATCCAGTGGTCCGGTTCACACCTCCCACCAACCCACAAAATACATGAGATTCCTTGGTTGATCCCGTTAAAGTATATCTTCGTACAATGCACAGTTAGCCGCAAGTTTGTTTGCAATGGTCACTCTTGCCAAAATCCAACTCTCCTCATTGCCAAATATGTAGTCCGGTACAACGTCGAATCCACAGTTGCCATCTCCTCGCACATCAAGATATCCTTCAACGAACGGCAAAATTATTCCCAGAATCTTGTCAGTATGGATGAACTTAAAATACCAACCCACCTTCCATTTATAACATTAATTTCAATTATTTCAACTTATTTAATTAGGACCAACATTAATTTCAAAAAAAAAGTACCTCAACAAAAAAAATTAATCATACCCATTGTAGCGACATTCTAGATGGTTGACGAAGAGTTGCGCCCACGACCACATGACGAACTAGTAGACCGAACGCCCATGGCCCCTCTATCTGTACTCCCACTTACTCGGATCATGTTTCCTCGATTTACTCCCCTTCAGTCAACCTCTAATTGTCGTCTTAACCTTCGGTTAATAGTAATTTGCTTGATCTGAGTGAATACGTTGCGCACAACAACAAGATTGCTTTCACTTACCTGATCAACCAATTTCCTAAAATACTGATGATCCTCCGACATATCTTCGAATCTAACAAAACTAGATGGTCAACATTATCGCTGATAACGAGTATCCTCCAAAATATATGGATGCATTCGACTCTAATCAGAGTTTGTGAATCCATTGTTGTCCTTAGTTCACATGCACAAGGAATTTGATGAGCATTTCGCAACACTCAACTGCAGTGATCGAACACTTCACCACCCAATCCTTTCATTCGATCCAATTCAGATGTGAGTAGAAATAAACAGTGGTGGGAAACATGGCACGTCAAGTAGTTGAATGAAAACCCACAGTACAGGGCTCTTATACGACATTTCAACTCTTCAAATGTGTACCTGATTACAAAACATACCATTTACATTAATAATTATAACAAAAATAAATAAAACTAAAAATAATAATTTAGGTATTTACTTGATCTAAGTTGGCTGAGAGGCAATTTTCTTATTCACCTTTGTCCACACTGTATCTAGAGCACCAGTGGACGAGTTATGCCATTACTTTAACTAGGCATGTGCACTCTTCACTCTACAAGTAGTATTGTTGCCAAAGTATAGCACATTGTTCATTCACACAGAAACGATCTTCTTCTTGTGCACCAACCATGTCCCCCCAACATAAGAAACCACCCGTGGAAACTGCCTCATCACAGCCCTTTCGTATTGCACTTTAGTTGGAACTTCCATGATTTTTCTCCAGCTGTTTCATGAAGCACCCTGCGAGACCCTTATTATTCCCACAGATTTTGTACACTCTGCCTTCAATGTCCTTGTTGATGTGCTAGGTGCAAAGCAAATGGGCAATATGTGGAAAATTCTCAGCAATTGGTCAACCCCAACTCTCGATCAGTCACTATAGTCGTCGAATGCACATCAAACCCAATCAAAATTCTCAACTTCTTCAACACCCAACTGTAGCTCATCTCAGTCTCATCCTTCATGATTGCATATGCCATTATGAAGTTCGTGTTGCATGGAGTCATCCCTAAAATTTCGAAAAACATCTTGTACTTGTTCATCTTATAGGTTGAATCCATGCCAATGAACTAGTAGTAGGTTTGAAATAAGTTGACTAATTCTAGATGTGCCATAAAAACATAAGTCAACACATTGTTTTCGAGTCAACAATTGTCCAATGTACATTATTGTTATCCATGGCTGATGGAAAAACTAACCCACAACATTTTTATCCTCAGAACCAACCCTTCGCAAATCTCTATAAATGTACACGTCTTCTGGTAGGATTCTCATGTGACTTTTACTCCTGAATAGTCAACAAAATAGCACACATATTTGCTTGAGCCACAATCATGTCCTGCACAATTTTTTTCTATGTGGGACTGAGTCCGCTCATCTGTCGATATTCCTTTTGATATACTGCCAAAGCATGTTTTTTCATATCGTACATATTAGGGGTTACACAGATCCCTAGCTGCTGGGCCCTTTCAATTGTTGGACCTTTATCTGGAAGTGCATTTGCACGCTTTCTTCTTTGTATTTTTTCGCACAGCGGAATCCAAATCTTTCAAAGTCCCCAGTACTATTCATTCTTTTTTATATGTTCCACTTTGGTGGTAGGTGACTCACCTACCACCAAAGTGGAACATATAAAAAAAGAACAATGTAGTACTAATATTAATAACAACACTAATAATTATTATATTTGCATTTTAATTAAAATCTACCTTTTCATAAAAAAAATTAAAAAAATACTGCTAGGTGCCATCCTTGGGTGCCCGACGTAAAAAAATGCCACAAATCCCTTAAAATTTAACTCGTGAGATGTCGACTGCTCATTATCTTCCATTTCCGGAGTTTCAGGTTGTTCGCCATAACTAATTGTCAATAATCCAAAATTAAAAATTTAGAGAGAGTTTGAGAAAATTTTGAAGAAACCAGCAAGGGGCAAAATCGTTAAGAGTGGTGGTATTTAGTAATTTCCTTTATTAATGATTTTCCCATTCTGGTGGCTTAAATTAAAGGTAGTAATACCTAAAGTAGATCACTGTTTGCCTAAACACATACACCAAAAAAGAAAGGTAGTACTATTTACCATTCCTTTTATTAGTGTAAAACATAAATGAGGCAAAAATATTGCAAATAATATTTTATTTATTCACAATAAATTGTCTAACAATTTACTTGAAATATCAAAAGATTTGTGGGTCTTGACTTGTATTGCTCATTTAATTCCTTTTTCTTTGTTACTTTGAAGATGGCTTGATCTTTACTCAAAGACTCGAAGTGTTTTTTGTGTCTCTCTTCGTTTGGAGATATTTGTGCATTCTTGTAGAGATTGGTCCTATTAGTTGAAGGTTTTTGTGCCTTCTTCTTGATATTCTTTTTGGTTGAAGGTATTTGTGTCTTCTTCTTAGTGGAAGGTGTTTGTTCCTTTTTCTTGGACATCTTCAATCTTCAATCTTCACTCGTCAAGTCTTTGCCCTCGACCTTCACTCTTTTCCTTCAATCTTTCCCGAACTCCGTCTTGTAGGTGATCTCTTGGTGGAAGGTGTTTGTGTCTTCCTCTTGATTAAAAGTGTTTGTGCCGCCCTCTTGAAAATCTTCAATCTTCAGTCTTCAAGTCTTCCCTCTTCGTCTCTTTCTTTCGTCCTCCAAGTCTTCGCGGCCTTTTTCTCGATTTATGGGAGATGACTCATCTATTTATTGAGGATGGATGAGCTTTTATGGTTCATTCTTTATGGGTTGATCCATCCCTAATATTTACATAGCAGCCCGCGTTATTAAAGCTGATGTGACGATCTTTAATTGGTCCACTTGGCACGTAAGTCCACTTTTTAAAAGTATCTTTATTTATCCAAGTGGCATATTCCTATTGGTCTAGCAATATTTACTTAAATATTAATAATTATTTTAATCATTTAATTTATCAAAATGCCAAAATAATAAATAATATTTAATGCTGAATATTTAACATATGTCCCCTTTTTACTAGAGAATAAATTTTACGTGTTTACAACTAGGTATGGCCCCCGGGGGACAATTTTGCCCATGATCCATACTAATACCTCCCACCTATAAAAAAAAGGGTGGGACATCCCCAGATCGCGCCTCGGCCTTTGGGCGAGATCTGGGGGCGACATCTGCTAATTTTTTTAAATTTATGATTAAGGCCCATTTTTATTTATTTTTTATTGTTCATTAAAAATTGATTTTATTAATTGTATATTTATCTCCAATTAAATTTGTGAATAAATTTAGTTTAATATTAGTTAAACTTTACTTAAATTTTAGTTTATGCAAATGTTACTTATTTGTCATGTGGAATAAGAAAACGACAGTATTATACCAACTATTAATCATAACTAAAAAAACGGCGGTATTATACACCGTTTATTGTTAATTTTAACGAATACAAATTAATCAACAATTTGACAAAAATGCATAACTAATCCAAATTAGTAATTATTAACTTTAATCCAAATTGGAATTAATCACAAAACTCTAAACCTTAATACATAATAACAATTTAGATTAAGGTTAATAATTATCAATTTGAATTAATTGTGATTTTTTTTAAAATTATTGATTAATTTGTGTTGGTTGAAATTAAAAATAAACGATAGATAATACTGTCATTTTTTTAATTCTAATTAACACTGGATATAATACTACTTTATTCTACATAAAAAATAAGTAACATTTACATAAACTAAAATTTAACTAACAATGAATTAAATTTATTGACAAATTTAATTAAAAACAAGTTTAAACCAATTTTTAATGAAAAACAAAAAAAAAGATAGGCATTAATTATAAATTAAAAAAAAAAAAATTGGTAGGGACACCCCTATTCGCACGTGGACCTCCCTTTTTGTGTGGGGAAAGGTGTTATAATGAGTTAAGAGGAAAAATCATCCAAAAAGGAACACCACCTAACAAAAGAAGGAAAGGTGTTTTTTGTGTGGGGGAAGGTGTTATAATGAGTTAGAGGAAAAAAGGGAACACCACCTAACAAAAGATGAGGAAAGGTGTTTAGAATGAGTTAGGGGCACAATGATCCCAAAGGAGATAATACCTAGCAATTTAAGAAAAAAATGCTGTTGAAGATTGAGTTGCCAGTAGAGAAAAGGAGCTATTTACGGTCTAGGCCTACCCTGATTTTGTTGCCGATACCTCTGGGATTGTGTTTCCTCGTTATTAGTACCCCTTCTTTCCTTTTTATCTATTCTTTAAGCATATGTACAAAATAAAATAAAAAAAATAAAGTATTTTGAACTAAATTTTCAATTTACAATACACGCTAAACATATAATTAATTAATCAGATCCCCTAGGCTTAAAAATATTTTTGGTTCAAACAAAAAAGGATGTAATAGAAAGTGTAGCCAAATAAAATAAAAAATAAATATATAAATAAATGGGAAAGGTCCTTTCCTTTGATAGTACTCCTATGTGGTGAAACAAGCAGCAATACTTCTATTGTTTAACATTACACATTACAATATATATCCCTTAACGCTATCCCTTTTTCAAGGGTCAAGATTCAAGAGCTTAACACTATTCAAAATTTTAATTTTAATATGCAGGTAACACAACCTGCAATACTAGGCTGTAAAATCTACTTAAACCTGCATTCATCACCCGAATAAGATCGACACCATGGACATTACTCCCACATAAACAGCAATTTCTTCCAAAAAAAAACTGTAAAATATAAAGCAATTTACATCAAAGAGCCATTTAAGTAATAAACATCATTGGCCATAGAAGCCGTACATTACCAGCTCAAGTTATGCAAAAAGAATCTTCCATCTGAGGACTGGAGAAATATATCTTCAGAAATCCCAGAACCACTCCATGCTATCGAGGGAAGGATCGACTTGCAACCTCAATAAATGTCTACATCGAATTTCAAACAATACCATACTGCAAAGCAAAAATATGCATAATAATTTACATATCGAGTGCACTATACAATCCCCAAATTATATTTTGATTCCTCTTTTCTGCCCTCATCAGCAATGCAACTTGAGACAAACTAGCAGTGGTTTTTCCCCATTGGAATTCTGATTGATCCCCAGCTATCGCCCCCACTCCAAACTGCGACAATTTGAAAGAAAAATTATTATAAAGCGTGGATGCCGTGGGTGACAAATATTACAAGCTAGTGACAAAAGTATGCACTATTGAAACTTGATTGGAAACCTTTTGATGGCTGCTCAATCCATGGCCCGTTCATAACAGTAAGTATGCTACATGCATTACTATATTCAAGATTTGGCAGCAATTTTGGGGTGAGCAAAAAACACCTGCATTGGAAGCCATATATTATGGAAATTCAAGTCCATCGTTTGATATCAAATCATACAGTTGTCATTTCTCATATAAACAAACTAAGCAGCATTGGCATGGTTCAGCCGATCAAGAAAATTAAATTAGCAATCACATACTGTGGTGTGTTTGGCTGGCTGGCTGCTCTTACCAACTGCTGGAACATCTTTCTCTCGTTTATGGGGTCCATGCCTGGGTGACGATGAGAATTATTAATTTTTTTTTGTCAATAAATACATTGCACCATTCAAAATGTTGAGGAACATAAATTCAAACCAACCTTGATTAATCTCATCAACTACTCTAAACGGACAATTTGTAAGGTCCTGTAATGAGACTAGATAGAGAATCGTCGAAACTGACCTCTCCTAGAAATCAGAATTCAGAAAGAAATTAGAAGCTGCAGAAAAATGATAATGCACATAAGAGAATTGCCTCAAGGCTGTACCCCTCCAGATTGATGGTGGGCACTTAACACCTGAAGCTGCCCCGTTTGCCTGGCGACAACATTGAAACAATAAACACCACAAAAAAAAAAAATGCAAATCAAATTTGATAGAATAAGAATTCTTGAAACTGGAAAATAAATTCTATAGAATACTGTCTGTAATGCTTAAGAACCAGTTATTTAAGTGTCTCAAGAGTTTGCCTCTGAGAAAAATATGTGCCTGAACAAAAACTAAGGTAAGTTGCAAGTTTGATCACCTGAACTTTACTTTTATCAGGATACCATACTGATCAAAATCAGTGTCACGTTCATCTGAAAATTAGCCAACCAATACATAAAGTCTCCATCACCTCAAATGAAATGCTGAAATATTGCAAGCAATTGGCAAGACACCTTGAATGAAATGAAATGACAATCACAATAATTACCTAAAGAAACTTCGCCTGCAACAGCCATTTCTTGGAAATTGTGACTAAATGTTTCATTAATACGAGATACTAGGCTTCTCAGTGCAGGGAGCCAACTACCCTGAAGACAATTCATAATGAAAATATATGGTTTGACATAGAGTGCAAGCCCACAGAATACATACTGCTTCCTTAGCCATCTCCACTTTAGTGTATTTATAAATTCTCATTATGGTGCACGAATACATGAATATAATGTCCAATAAAAGTTTATGTACTGACCTTCAGGGCATCAATTTCCTGTAAACGGCTATTCAATTCCTTTTCATCTGACTCCTGTTTTTGTTTAAGCTCTTCAATCTGCACAATCACCAATTTAACAGATAATCAAAAACAGAACTGTCAGGCATAGCTTTTCAAAAGTAAAACGAAATTTACCTTTTTTTGACGGCTTTCATATTCCTCCAAAATGTTATGATTAAGAAAAAGAATAGAGTTGGCTTCAGATATTGTATCTTGAATTGCAGCTTCCAAATCTTCAATGGTAGTAGGCATCTGCAAGTAGCATTTTTTATTGTGAGCACAAACAAACTCCATAAATATCTACTAGCTTAACTAAAACTATAATCATGCATGCAATGCAAGAGTTGAACAAAGTTTGCCATAACCAATGATGAAACAGCACAATTCGAATTTGCTGAATTACAATAATCAAAACTGAAGATTAACCACCAAGAAATACAGGATGACTTTAAAGTAAATCTGGAGATCATCTGAGGTGAGGAAAACCAATTTTTCTGGCACAAATACAGTATTTTGCAGAAAAACAAAAATACTTAAAAAAGAAATTTCAATAACTTTGACCAATTGATTTAATTTATGAAATGTAATTAATGTCCCTGAATCAAGCCATCTCAACCTTTTGGAGAGAAGATGATGTTCGGTTGCAAGGAAAAATAATGAGGAGAGCTTAGTTATTATGAACTATAACAAAAATAAATATAAAGTAATTTATAAATTTCAAAAGGTCAAAATAAAAATTATATTTCTTTCGTATTTTTGTTACAAGTTAACTTTTATAAATTGGTTTATTTTTATAATTATTTAAAATCAAAATTATCTAATTGAATACATATTCATGTTACTCCTTTCTTTTCCTCCCAAAAGTGGAAGGAAAATATGAGGCTGCATTTTTTTGGCATCTCAGAGACAAGTCTCATTCAGAAAATGTAATTTGTTTGTGGATCTTGGAAAATTTTTCAAAAAACTATCCCATAACACTTTTTCCAAAATTTTTCAATCATTATTTTTTTCAAAATTTTCGATCATTACTTTTTTCTTTATATTTCCTTCTCTCTCATCATTCATTTTCTTTCACATCATCTTCTCTCTCTTTCCATACCTTTAGTGG
>MAYD01760779.1:0-10139 GCA_001909325.1 Ruellia speciosa
TCATAAAAGATACCCTTAGGCCATGTTCACTTTTAAGTGATGGAATTAACCATGTCCCCATTTTAGATGATAACTTAATCCTGCCTACTTGGATTTGACAATCTATTGCTCAAATTCGCTTAATTACAGCAGGCCCATGATTAATCAATGGCCTTAATCACTTAAGCAAGCAAATGATTAGCCATGATAAAGTAAAACAATTTATTAATGATAATCGTGAGCACACCATGTTTAGGGATGTTCACTACTTCACTGTGTTGGATATGATGTGATTAGTTTATCCCATTATGTGATCCAAAATTTTGATTCATTTTGTACTCAATGATAGTTTAAGGATGCATAGTGAACATATTATTATTTGGATAAAATAGTTGATCAATTCTATCCTATGAAGTGAAACCTTTTCTGTATTAAAATGTACATTTCAAATGGAGCGTATAAAGTTCTATCTTATCTTCATTGTTGATCTTAAAAAGCAACTAGCTAAAAGACATACCAAACATTTTATATGCAATCACACATTTTACAAAATGTTCTGGAAAACTTGCAAGCTTAGGCCACAGTTGGTAAACTCATCAAGCACTTACATTTGATGGTTCACATTTTATTCTATTAAGAATGTTTGACAACAAATGCGTCAACTTAATTGATTAAATAAGGATAAATCGTGTAAATAGCAGGAATGAAATGATTAAATTTCACTAATAGCTTAAGGAAATGTACCCTCAAACATAAATTTTTAATAAAATTAAATAATTTTAAACATCATTTTTAATCATTTTAATTTTAACTTAAGGACTCATTAGTTATTTAATTATTCAAACTTCAAATTCATACCCCATTCAATTGTATCAAATACTCCAACATTAGCACCTAATGGTGCCAATTGTCTCGACAAGGAAAAAGCAAAATACCATATTTTCCAATTGTTCAGTTCCAGAATAAGGAAATTTAATTAAACCACATTTAGCACAGGCTTGTGGATTCACATCTTTTAATAAACTTGGGTCATTGACTCATTTTCCCCATAACATAGAGTAACACAGCAGACATTTGCTAAACCGAAAGCAAAAAGTCAAGCACACCTTAGCTTCAAGTTCAATGCAGCACATGTTATTTTCAGCGTAACTTCTCCGATATGCAACAGCTTCAGCAAGTAAATTCTACCAAGACAAAATGGAGAGGGAAAAAAAGTAGTATCTGGAGTTAGAGAAATATACAGCTCCCATAATAACTGCAAAAACATATAATGAATTTAAATAGGCATTCTGTTACCTTAACATCTATAACACACTTGAACCGCTGAATTTTCATGTCTTTAATATTGTCAATGAGCTTTACTATTGCTGGGTCAGGGTCATCCTCCCTTTCCAACAACCTCAATTTTGCTCTTTTTTGGTCTAACGAGAAATTAAAATTTCCCAATTATACATGTATAACGATATCATTATTTCATAGACAAAATATCAGTCTTTCTACTTACTGACAAGGTTTTCCATGTCCCTCTGTCTTTTTTTCATTTTTTGTGAAGTGTTAACAATCTCCTCCTGCATGATTTCCGCAAAATTATCACTTTGTATTCATGATGCAAAAATAGATCATTACATTGACAGCAGAACCTCATCAATGATAAAATTAAACTAATTTGACCCAGGCAACTTTTTCAGTAAAAACTAATCTCTTATCACGCTCCTCAGACATCTCAAGTACTTATTAATAGTTCATATTTGGGTGCTCAAACTTTTTCCTAGATAATTTTTTACAAGAAACATAGTTTGACCAAAATACAGCCAAAAATAAAATGTTATATACATGAGCTACGACAGTTATTACTTTGTCATCTGCATATTCTGTTTACTCAATGTAACTGAGTAAACTAATTTGTATATTCTTCATAGCTTAAAATTTGATACAATCTGAGTAGTATAACATGCAAATTTAGAAACTATTCTACTTCCTTAACTTCAGTATCCAAAAACTATAATCATAAAGTCCACAAAAATTAACCCTGTTATCCTCCCAGAGCAAATTTACTTTAAAATATATATCAGGCTTGCCAAGTGTTATAATATTATGCAGTATAAAACCTACATTATTACCTAATTATAATTATAATTAAAATACATTACAATTTACTGTATGAATGTCACTCAGGATTCTAACTTGTAACATTTCTAGCTAGCCAGTTCTATAGCAGTGGAATAAAAGGTTCAGGGTTATCCCATTAAACTTCAAATCTAGTAGTTTTGCAAAAAACAAAAGAAAACAGGTGAATGGCTGTTTGGCTCAACTAGATTTCAATCAGTAACATAAGCACAGGTTGAAATACATTTTACCTATTTATCTATCTACATGTGTCACTAACATAAGCACGGATTGAATTGCATTATACCTATTTATCTATCTTCTGGAGTCTCTAAGTGTATTTTATGTGTTCACTTACGCGCTCACGTTGAAGTGCTGCTGCCTCATCTTCCTTCTGTCTCAAGGCAGCTTGAAGATCTTTTAGATTTGCATCTATAGTAGAAATGGTCTCCTGCAGCTCCAATTGCCGCGATTTCATACTGTCAATTTCTTTGACATCCGAATCTGAAAATGATGGAAATAAAGAAAAAAAAATATTAGATGTGTGTGGGTGTATTTTACCTTTGTTATTGTTTCACGATTCTTCCACACACACACACGCACAAAAAAAAAAAATACACTTCACACAAAACTCCAATTCTCTATTAGATAGATAAAACCGAAAAAATGTCTCCAATTCGTTCATGACAATGACAAACTTCTCTCCTGGGAGAGGTTGCAATCCTATTACAAATCAAAAGGCCAACACTCAATCCCTACACCAGTTCCACTTCAACATGTGATAAAGAGAGGGCAATTACATAGCTCCAATCAGATCTTGGCATCGGAGGATCCAAAAACCTAGCTAGGAGTCGGTAATTGGCCTTAGCATTGGGATTTCAGTCAACTAATAGTCAAACTCTATGCTAACTCGCTCAACTGAAAGTCCAGTCATTAACCCTATTTAAATTTAAATTTAAATTTTTACATCCTCGCAAAACCCTACATCCAGCAACCTATTATTCCTATATGCAATCACATCAACAAATCATACATAATATTGTATGTATAAAAAATACAAAACCTATCAAATCAAATATTTACCTTTTATTATTCATCATTATTAATCTCTCTTACTCACACTATTTTTCTCCAACACCACCACAAAACAAATACTAAAATAAATCAAAACAACAGTCGCAGTCTTACATTGGATGACTAAGAGAAATAGTCACGAGAACTATCTTCTAAATTTTAAAACAAAGATAAAAAACCAAGAACTAATATAAATTAAGCTCCGGATGTTATCTACATCTTATTGAATCACCTATATTCAGCACATGAAAGAGATCAACAGAATGTGAAGAACATACTGCAGAGAAGAAGACGTGACTTGTCGACCGAGTTCACGTTACATGATACGTAATTCCCATAGCGGGATTTGATCCAATGATAGTGATTCTCAGGTGTCCACACGTCCATAATTCCCAAATTAAAGACCATGTCAGCTTTCTCATTGGTTTCTTTGGATCCAATATACTGAGAAACAAGAGAAAAAATGAAATAAAATAAAATAAATAAAAAATAATAAAAAGTTATCCCAGAAAACCACTTGATCATCACGGCATCACCTACATCGATTTCTAATCCTGCAATGCATTAATACGAACATACATCACATAAGCATAAACAAGTAAACATACTGAACAATCCAATCCAAATTGACCAATCAAAACGTCTTTGACAGCATGGGGAGCTTCAAACACATTGTCTAGTCTTGATGATATGCCAATTTTACGCATCTGCTCAATACAAGAAGTGAAGATCAACCAATTATCAACAGAGATATATTGCTGAAATTCAGTAAAGTCAGAGCAATACTTGATCAGTTGGTTGAAATGGCTCCCGGTAGGACGCTTCATTACTGACATGATTAATTACAGGGACATCAAAAGACCTCAAGTTTTTCACTAGTAAATCCCGATCCTCAGAATCCTGAGTAATGAAAGCCTGGAGGAGAGAACCACAGATAGAAGATGAACAAAAGGGGCAGGTGATTAGAATGAGTAATGATTTAAAACCCACATAGAAACAAGTCAAATGACACCTACTTAAAGCTGAAAGAATGCTAAGTAGCATTTGCACATAATAGGAATGTTCATTTTAGCGCATACCCAACACAATAAGAAAGTACCATTCATTTAATGTAAATGAAAAACCCATGCAAGTTTTCACACCATATTATTTTGATTCGTATTGTTGTTCCAGTTTTGATCTTGCATTAAGTTACTGTTCCACATCATTAAACCTGCTAACACTATTAACTACTTAAAATAGGCTCCAAGGTACACCCTTCACACACTCCCATAACCTTCTTAATTGGCTCAACAACTAGACACACCTTGTTGACTTTCCACATTCAACTAGGATCAGATTCCAGTAGTACAAGAGACATAAATTCAAAACATTGCAAGGAGAATCTCAATGTAAAGCTCTCTGAGGAATATGACCAACCTCCATTATTGTTAAGTATTATTTTCAGGAGAACAAAAGTATCAGCATTACGATTTATAAACATTACCTTCCATATGTAACGGGCAACCTGACCTTCAAGGTAATCTGCATGAAGACGGTTGGTGACATTGACCTGAATATTTAGTCAATAGTATTTCAGAACATAATAGCAGATGCACTGCAGTATCAAAAGTTCCATCTCAATTCATATTACGCACCTCAAGCAATACAGGGCCATAAACGCCACGATTGAACTTGCCACGGTTCTCCTGAACCCATTGATAAGCCTCAAATATCCTCTCAGCACCCGAATTCTTTAATGCTTGCAATCGCTTAATGTTGGCGTTCTCCATCTCTCTCAACCTTTTGCATTATAAAAGGCATTTAAAAAGGTGCTTAAGACTGTTCGTATATAATAAAACCTTTGCCAAGGGTTGAGATTTCACCTATCAGCACATTGTCTCAATCTCAGCTTAGAATCATTCAGGAGCTTCTCTTTTTCCCTTTTCTCATATCTGATCTCTTTGGCGGTCTCTTCGAGCTCCATAATGTGAGCACCTAAATGCTCCTGATATAGCAAACAGCACAAATACAAGGGAACCAAAGATGTTCACTTCGAATTAAATTTCACAAATGTTGCAATTTATATATTGCTCAGAGTAAACTTTCCACTCCAAACATCAAAAAATATCATTCATCAGTGAACAGAGTTAAGCCCACCATCTTTTGCTTAGGAGGTTCAAAAGGGGAAAGATTTGCAAGCTCTTCCTCCGCAGCAACCATCTCTTCTTTAGCCTTGGCGATCCTTTCCTGGCGAGTTTCCTCCTGACGCCTTAACTCTTCTACCTCTCTATACTTTCCCTTAATTAAAACTCCCTAGAAGTTGCAAGACACGCATCAAACAGCTATAGACTAAGCAAAATAAACAATGAGATGCAAGCAAATAATACAACTGTTAACATACCAACCGATCATACTTTTCCAGAAGCTGCATTCGGTTCTTTATATTGCTATCTAATGACCCATTCAGTTTTTTCAATTTAGCCTCTTGATTTCCTTTCTCTCGCTTTTGTTTCCTGAAGTGAATAGTTAGGCAAACAACAGGACAAAACTAGTTCTTAGATAATACCAAATAGAACATATAATGGGATAATAGTAAAAGAATTTGCTTTAACTCTCTTTCGTTTCCTAAAAATGAAGTGTATGACTAATAAGAACAGGGTGCAGCTAGCATTTGGATATACAAAGTAGGCTGTAAATTTATACAGTTATAATATATCAAATAGGACATAAAACTGAATATAGCAGAACTTGCTCTATTTTCTTCAGGTTTTCTGAAAACAAATTGTATGAGTTACAAGAAACAGCTGCTGCAACTAGCATATGGAAATTGGAAATACAAAGAACTAGTAAGTTGGGGTTGATTGACTAAAACCCAGAAAAGCTCAACTTAAGTCAAACTAATTGTCAAGGTTTATAGACCTGGATGAGACACCTATCCAGTGTGACCTATTAAGTCATGAACAGTGGCAAGCCAGATGCTGTTACACACTAGAAATAAGTCAGATGGCACCCATTCAAAACTGAAGGAACAAGCTCCTTCATTGAACCAAACTATGGAATGACCATCTCACCCAAAAACTTAAGTTGATAGGGGGATGCATTACTTCGTATTTATTATTAATTCAACACACCTTCCACAAACAGACATTCTTTTCACAAGGCCTTGTACAACACTTTTTTCCAAATGGGTGATGGTGGGGATTCAGTGGGGCGGATGGAGTGATTAAGAGAGGTAAAAATTCGAAAGGATCATCAAGGGCATAAAAACTATGGTAATCCCATTCATTAAATGTTCTATAAGACTCCAAATAAAAATAAGCTTTAGTGACTCAGTCTGGATAAGCAATCATTTTCCAGTTAATTTTCACTCTAGGCTACAACACACAGTGCAAAAATATCAAAATTTAACCCTTCTAATTTCTGCACATAGACATAACATATATACAAACACATGCACACTCACATATATATATATATGTATATATATATTGCGTGTATGTCAAACAATCATACTGATTGGGCAAGTGGACAATGAACCTGAACTACCAGATGTGATCACTAGTCCAAGTTTAAAAACATTGTTAATCTAAGCCACCACTTTTCAAACTCAACTCAGAAACAACTAGAATTTGAAGAGCAAGATAGTAAATTGCTCCATGCTCGACATAGTTTCTTCAACCAACAGTGTCAAGCAATCCTTAAGCAATAAAAATGTATTTAACTATACAAAGTTTACCCTAATTTCAACATTCTTGAAAGAAACTTAATATAGTTGAAGCGAGATAATTTGTGAATATTGCCTCATCCATGGTGGGGAATATTCACCTAACCAAAAAAATGAACTCCTTCAAGATCATAAAAAATTGGAAATATCCAACCAAAATTTGAATGTCACAGACTTCGATAAGAAAACTGTTCAAGTAAATTGACTCACTCAATGGGTTCCTTGAATTCATTCAAAACCTTGGCAGCTTCTTCTAGCCTTCGCTTGGCATCATTTTCCTGTTTTTTGGCTTCTATGTACTCCGCCTTCTTCATATCATATTTAAGCCATGGCAACTTTTTCTTCATGCACTCAGCCTGAAGCATGAGAGGGATGATCCAACAATTCATGCATTCAATAAATTGACCCATCAATGTTATGAGAAAACAGTGTTCATCAAACCTTCGCCAAAAGATCTTCTCTTTGTCGAACGCGTTCAACATCTCGCTCTAACTCAGCATTAAGAGCCATTAGATGGTCCAGAGACCCTTTATTGCTTTCAACAGCCTATCGTAGAAACCAAGTTATGTCGTTTAGTTGCCTGAACAGATTACATCCTTAGCTGATTAAGCATGCAATAAAGGAAGCACATGACTATATGACTAACTCGCTGGAATTTCTTTAGTTCCTGACTCTTTGTGATGAGAGTCTGATGCTGAACGGGTAATTGAGGATCTCCTACTGCTTTTTCTGTTTCTTCAAGCAATTGAACAGGAGATAACTTTGCAAACTCACAAACTCTGTCTTGTGGTAGAAACTAAATCCATCCAAAGAAATGGAAATGCTCAAAGAAAGAAGAAATATTAAACCATAATACACAAACATAATTGCTTCAGGATAAAGTGAATACGTATAAATATCAACAAAGAGACAAGAAAAAGTGACAGCTTTTTCAAAGTACAATTCAAGGAGAAAGTTTTGCACCAACTTAACAAATGAACATTTAATTTAGTAACTCAAAAATGCTATACAGATTAGACTTCAAATATGCAACTTTTTTTAAAAAAGAAAGGATTTTCCCGTTGAATTTAATACCTTGCAATCATAGAATAGGGAACAGAATTAAACCATAACTAGAAAAAAAATAAAACTACCAAAGTACTAGAATCAAAAACAGGAAACAAATGTATATAATAAATCCTAAAAAGTAACAGATACTATCAAATATTGTAGAATATACAGTTCCAAAGACCACAACACTTATACAAACTTACACATCAAAGACACTTACCTGAGTCAAATTGTTGACTTGGATGTTGAATCTTTGAATCACTTCATTAATCTCCTTTTTCGCTACCGCTTTGCCTAAAGAAAAGGAAATAGCAATAGAAACATCAACGATTCATTTATTTCAAGTAAAAGGCACTTAAGAAAAACTGAAAAAGGCGAAATTCCCCCTCTGTGTGTAAACATATGATGAGGGGGTATCATCATAAAATAACATCAACTGAAAGAGCATGTCCAAATCCATGTAACCAGTAAAGAAGTTTCCAAAAGCCATCATGCCATAACACTTAGCAGTGAAGCTCCAGTCATTGAATCTCAGTGGCAATATATCATCATAAGGTGAACCTAAGGATCTTCACACATAATTGGTTATGGATTTCGTGGTAAATAGATGCATTCAAAAAGAAAGAAATCCAAATTTTGAGGGGAGCGGGGTTAAATTCAATTGTTTCACTAGACTTCGGACAACTTACAGAAAACAATATTCACAAATAATTAATTTGAACGTTGGCAATACTACCGCATCCCCTTTAGTATTAAATATAACCTTAGCGTGCTCAGAGGAATGATTTGGACTCAAAATTTGTTTTACAAGAAGGTAGAGCAATTTACCATTAAGAAGCCACTCAGACTTGTTACGAGTATCTATTTTCCTTGAAATGATAATTGGCTCTTCCTCGTTTTCTCCTCTCAAAGAAATCTTAACATATCCAGATTCTTCCCCACGCTTAACATAAGCCCCAACACTTGTAGCTCTTCCAAGGAGCTGCACAATAATTGGATAAAAAGAAAAAAAATCATCACAAGAATTCATGTATACAAGAAAACAAACAAATAGTAAAATGAAAATACTCTCTAACCTGAGGTTCTCCTCCAAGTCCTAGGGCAATAGCACAAACAAGAGAACTTTTTCCAGATCCATTTGGTCCAATAACCAAATTTAGGCGAGAGCCTGGCTTGCAGGTCAGCTTGTTGAAGGTCATGAAGTTACAGAGCTCAATTTTAATAATATTTCCAGGCATGTAGTCATCATCCCCCCTATGCATGAACAAAGAAACGGGAAAAAAATTCCAAATCAAATTAAGATATTTGAGGTAAAACGATATCTTACTTTTCCATCAGAGTTTATAGAAAACAAATTCTGAAACATTGTCAAATGATTTAACCAAGCAAGTGGACATCAGAAGGGAAAAACAGGAACTAAAACTTCAAAATCACAAACCTATATTGAATTGAGAACAATGTGTCCTCCCATCATTTTCCAGATTTTCTCAGTACTATTTATCAAAGATCCCACATCTCTACGAGCATAAAACTCTAACTCCATCCACCCTCTCAAGAAGCAGAGAAGTACTTGGTGTTTTTTATAATAATACTAGTAAATGATGCACATTCTAATGTGTGTGCTAAATAATAAATTATACATTTATTCATTAATTATTTATATTAATTTTATAACACTAATGAAGTGATAGCGATGTGATTTGAAATGTGACTTATGACCCAAATGTCAGGGTTCAAATCTCTTATTAATCAATTATTTTTACATATGTAAAGAATATAAGGACAAATTTGGAAGTTCATATTTCGTGACGGACGGTGGCGGTTACTCTATGCCACAAACACTTAATATACTTCTTTTTTTTCCCAATCGAAATAGTCAAAAGCTAATATCATCATAAATAGTAATTTTATAGGACACATCAGAGAAGCATATAACACAAAGAGGTCAGGATTCAGGAAAAAAAAAATGTAAAGAAAAGAAAAGAAAACCAGCACAGGAATACTGCAAGAGAAGAATGTGTCAAAAGAACAATCAACTGAGAAATTAACCCATGGTAATAGATGGAGAATAGATGGAGAATATCAGGCTCTATTTGAAAAACAAACTTATTTTACATAATGGATTAAGTACTTATTCATTAAGTATGTTTGATACCGGTAAAAAGCAATGACTTGTGGGTTTGAATGTTATGAGTAAAATAGAGTACAAAATTAAGTAATTTTA
>MAYD01760785.1:0-10428 GCA_001909325.1 Ruellia speciosa
AGATTTGACTAGAGGTGAAACCTGGGTCGGCTTAGTAGGGCTTTCCCTTGTTTCCAAATCCACTCTTGTATTGATTGATTGCTGCATGAGTTTTCAAACGCATGTTTTGAACTGCATTTCTTAACCCGTTTTTAAACTTGTGCATAAGCATCCATAATTTCAAACTTGAGTCCTCATTGCTTGAGCATTCATGATTTCAGACGTTGCGAATTGCATCAAATGATTTTAAATTGATCAATTGGATAATATATATGGAGATATTGTCGACTTGATCGTCATTGCGTGCATGATTGCATACTTGATTGTGTGCTTTCCTTACTTAATCTCGCAACCAATGATGTTATTTTTGCATCTCAGGTGGAACGTCGAGCTGCGAGGAGATACCTCCAGCCAACTGAATAGGGGGACGAGTTATTCTCGTCGGGATTTTGAGTGAGGTCGAGAGAACTATATTGTATATTGTGTTAACATGAAACTTTTGGATGCATGAATTACTTCTGTATTTTATTTTCTCGAACCTCAAATATAATTTGTTTAATTGGCTTGTACTAAATGGCCGAGTCCCGACGTGGGACATATTTGGTATCAAACGTTTGTAATTAACTAATTCCGCACTTTATAATCGATTATCTTCTGTGTTGTTTTATTCTTAGTTGTAAGCGAGCTGTGATCATAGGGGACCCATTTCTTGAAATCCAGCATACTCTGATAGGACGAGATCATTAGATTAGATTAGATTAGCCTTAACGTTCTGGCTTACGATGGGTTTAGGATAGATTCTTGGAGTAAGTTGGGTTGGCGGTAGCATTCCCAGCTTAGGAGAACCGGGGTGTTACAGGCGATCTCTCCCACTGTTTGTTGCCCTAGGCAAGATCCCATCGCCATTGTTGTAGCGTGAATCCAAGCGCCAACACTCCCCATTGTTGCAACAGTTGTTGTGGCAACGGCAATGGGGCGCTGCCTGGCGGCTGCGTAGTGGTGGTGAGGGATTGTGGGGTTTAGGGTAGGGTTTTTTTGAAAAATTTGTAATCTTTCTAAATTTGATAAACTCTATGGATTTTTTTTTTAATTTGATTTTTCTATAAAATTTAAAAATCTTTCATGTATTATTCCATTATGTTCAATATTAGATGTCTATTATTTTTTTAAAAAATTTAAAAAATTATTTGTACATTTTTTGTTAAAAAAATATTTTAAATAATAGACATAAAATACTCTTATATTAAATATATAAAAGAAAAAAAATATTTTTTTTGGTTGATAAAAAGAAAAACATTATTGTTGAAGTGTTTAACCATAACATCAATTTCCTTATAATAGATGATAAATATACTCTCATAGATAATTTATAATAAAAATATAATCACATGCAATATTATACCCACGGATAATCAGAACTAAAGTTCATTCTTAGTCATCCCACCGTACTCTCCTACTACTATACAACTAATCTCCCCAACCAGCAACACTACAATCATGGTATGTCGACCAAAGTGGCACTATATGGGGTATGAGAAAATTACTAAACAAATCTAAATGAATGTAGTGGGGGCACACATCACCTAAGTGAGCTACCACAATCTCCCACTCCGGTCTTGTAGTATCGAGGGTGCACACAACAGCAACACAACAGATGTGCCATCACCTAAGTGAGCTATCATGATCTTCCACGTCCTTGTAGATGTGCTAGGTGCACAACAGGTGGGAAGTTTTTGGAAATTACTTTATGATCGGTCTCATCAGCCCCAACTCCTGATTAGTTATAATCGTCGTCGGATGCACATCATACCCAATCAGAATCCTCAACTTCTCCAGCACCCACTGGTATCTCATCTTGGTCTAATCCTTCATGAGTGATATACTATCATAAAGTTCTTGTTGCATGGAGTCATCCCCATAATCACGAAAAAGGGTATTTTGTACATGTTAGTTTTGTAGGTCGAATACATACCGATGAGCCAGTAGTAGGTTTCAAGTTGATTGATTCTAGATGTGCCATAAACATATGCGTCAATACATTCGTCTCCAGGTCACACTGGGCCCAATATATGTAGTTATTTTCCTATGCAATATAGAAAAACTGACCCCCAATATCTCTACCATGGCACTCAACCCTCTGCAAAACGATCTCTGTTGTTATGCTCATATCTCCTGGTAGGATTATCCTATGGGTTTTAATCCTGAAGAGCCGTCAAAATCGCACACGACTTTGTTTGGGCCACAATTATGTCCTTCATAATATTTTTTGAATTCAGCGCTAAGCTCGCCCATCTGCCGATATCCCTTTGAATAAATAGCCAACGCATGGTTGTGCATACTCATAGTACGGGATTACACAAATCCCCCAACTATTATCGTCCTTGCTTTGTTGGACCCGTATATGGATAGAGCATTTGTAGGCTTTCGCCTTCGTATTCGTTCGCACATTGGAATTCATGTCTTTCAGAGCCCCCTTGTACTATTAATCATGGGAATATCTCAGTAACTTCTTCTTCCCCTTTATTCTTGTACGAAGAAACTATTAAATCAAACTCAATACTAATAACAATGTTTTTTTGCCAAATCAATCGTGTTTGAATCGGTTTTGAAAATTTTTGAAGTGATGAACTGTTTACTATAATTAATGCCGTCACCACCAAAATCTTCTAATTAAACTTACAAAATTTTAAATGCCTAAAATTACTTGCAAAATAAAATGGTCTAATATCAATTGTAAATACTTGTGATACCAAAAAAAAAAATTTATGAAAAGGCCAAGCCTAGTGGTCGGGCACGTCGGCTATATGGTGCGCCCAAGGAGGGTGTCCAACCCCTGAAGCTAATTTTTAGAGAGAGTCCCGAATGGCCATAGGGCCAGGGCTCCATGCTAATTTTTATCTTCTGTGATGTCATCGATTTATTATTGTTTATTTTTCAAGTTCTTGAATTGTTTATCAGTCGATAAAATAATACTTCATCCGTTTCGTTTTATTCGTTACGCTTTCCTTTTTGGGCGTTTCTTTTTATTTGTTACACTTTCCTTTTTAGGTAAGTTTTTGTGGTGAAATGAAGGGTATTTTTGGAATGGGCCCCACTATTTGACTTTTTGTGTGTGTGGTGTGATTGTTATTATATTGTGGAGTCAAGGGTATTTTTGGAAAAAGTGATCCTTTTTAAAATGCGTGAAAAAGGAGAAGTGTAACTAATAAAACGAAACGGAGGAAGTATTAAAAAAAATTTCAAAAATTATTAGTACAAAAGAGAGAGTAACGTGAAGCTATAAATAATTATCCATTGTATGAAATGAATCCGGCAGGCAAGATGGAAGTTACCACTCGCCAGAAGAAAACAGATAAAAGGTATCCCCACCACCGCTTCCGCGAGTGTAGAGCACGAGCCTATGGGCTCAGTCCTGAATGCCTCATCCTAGATTCCTGATTTCCTGTTCCTCCCTTCGGAAATCAATGGTTGAATACTTAAATCACCGTATCCGTTTGAACCGCTCTCTCCTCAGTTCTCTCTCTACGCCCTCCCTTTTTCCCAATCCTCCCCTCCCCTCCCTAATCTACCCCTACCCAATCCCAGCTTTCTTCATCATCATCATTTCCGTCAGATTCCACTTCCCTCCTTTCCCCTTTTCCCCCTTTTATTTTTCTCGCGGAAAATGACCACTCCTGCGCACAAGAACAACTTATTGCCCCCCGGCCTCGTTTCCAATCTCCAAGAAGCTCTCGCTAGCCGCAAATCTGCCGTCCCCGGCGCCGATGACGATAAGACCCAAGAAGATGCGGCCCTGCCCGAGAATGAGCCCGGGGATGAGAATGGCTCTAAGCCCGTAATCTTGGTTACCAATAGTGATGGGGTTGAGTCTCCGGGGCTCTCCTATTTGGTCGATGCCCTCGTGAGTGAAGGCCTTTACAATGTCCACGTTCTTGCTCCTCAATCGTAATATTCCTTCACTTTCTTTCTATTTTGAATCATTTTTGGGTGATATTATTTGGGATTCATGTTTTTGAACTGCATTGATAATTGTGTCCTTCTCAGTTATGATGCCCTTTTAGTTTAGATCCCTTTCTTGTTCATTTTATGCGTGCCGGAGGAGGATATAATGAATGGTTTTTGCGTTTTGGATGATTTTGTTTGAGTTAGGTTATGTTACCAATCTGTAGTGTGAATGCTTCGGTGGATTCATATGATGTGAATTTGGTGATTTGACTATTAATTTATTTTATTTTATTTATTTATTGTGTTTGATTGTTGGGACTTTAGTGACATTTCCCCCTCCCTCCATACGGTTCAATGGATTTTTGTTTTTGTTTGGTTTTACTGTTTTTCAAATCTCACAAGTGCTCCTTACCTATTGTTGGGTTGTGTATTGATATTGCAATTCTCTGGTGGTGTGTGTTTACAGGGACAAATCTACATCAGGGCATTCAATTTCATTGAAGGAGACAGTTGAGGTAGCTTCGGTTGAGGTTAAGGGTGCCATAGCTTACGAAGTTTCTGGTATGATTATGTTAGTTAGCATATTGCATTTGATGCCACTTGGGATGATATTCATTTGAAGTTGTGTTTGTTGCGTGAACTTTTGTTTCAATTATATGTCAATGAACAAATTAGAAGCTGTTATTGTGCTCTATGTGCCTTCTAGGAACTCCGGCAGATTGTGTGTCACTGGCATTATCTGGTGCACTGTTTTCATGGTCAAAGCCTCTGTTGGTATGCTTTATCCAGTAGCTTTTGTTTTCTATGCTCGTGTGGTTCTTTGAAGATATCTTGTTTTATTCTTTTACTGGAATTTAGGTAATAAGTGGCATCAATAAAGGTTCAAGTTGTGGCCACCATATGTGAGTTACAGCTTTTGCTTCTTCTGCTTTCTTGTAAATTTCACTTACTGCCTATAGCATACTCATAAAAACAACCTGAAAAATCTAGGTTTTATTCGGGTGTTGTTGCCGGAGCTAGGGAAGCACTAATTAATGGCGTGCCATCCATATCCATATCACTCGACTGGTATGTTCTTTTATCCCTTGGAAGTACCTTACAGCTTCAATTTGTAGATGTATTGGTGATAGTGCCATCTGTTCCATTTCAGGAAAAAGGATAGCAGTGAGGAGAGTAGCTTCAAGGATGCCGTGACTGTGTGCTTACCAATAATAAATGCAATCATAAGAGATATCGAGAAGGATGCTTTTCCTAAAGGGCTCGCACTAGATGTAGAGGTTCCGAACTCACCATCAACAAACAAGGTTTGCATTTATTAACTTACTCAAGAATGTGTCTATTTCTTGGGTTAGTGTATATCCTACAGTTTAAGTGTCTATTTCGTGCAACCTCTTGTTCATAGTATGTATCACATATCATTTCAATATGCTCACAAATTATATTGTGTTGAGAGCTGAATTTGTATGATGCCTTAATATTGCTATGCCAATTTTTCTTTTTCCGAAAGCTATACACATCAAATAAGTTCACTTGTAGTGGTTTTTCCATAGGGTTTGGTATGCGTTTTGATCTCGTTACAGTGATGGGAAGTTGTTGATACATATGTGGAACTAGGGAAATTTTAATGCTCTATATAAATATTGGACATTTGTTTCTTTTGTGAAATCATAGCTTCTTTGATTTCATTTATTCTGTAATTAAAAATGTACAGGAAGAAATTACCATCTACTCGTAATAGCATGGAATGTTATTTGAAATCACCAAAAAATTCATCTGAATTCTCCGTTTAAGTTCCACTTATAATTGTTGAACTGGCATTGACTTGGTTAATGCTATGTCTGATTACATCTTAGTTCCGAGAATTTTTTGAGTTTATCAATGTTCTCCAATTCAAAGATGTAGGTCAAGTACTTTTCCGTTTGATTTGTTATGTTAAGAGTGGGTTCCCTTCTCAAGACATTTGACTAAGCAGCACTTAGCTGTCGGACATGAGTCAGCCAATTGCAGTTGGGCACAGTACCACACATTGCTTCTCATGGAATTTTTGGTATGAGTATGTAGTTTGAATACTGCATTGATTGATGCCTCTTGGGATGATATTCATTTGATGTTATGTCGCGTGAATTGTTGTTTTGATTATATGCCAATGAACAAATTAGAAGCTGTTACTATGCTCATTATGTGCCTTCTAGAAACTCCGGTGGATTGTGTGTCGTTGGCAACTTGGCATTATCCGGTAAAGTGTGGCAGAATGTATCTATCGCATATATATTTATTTATAGATGTGTAGTTGTGTACCACTTGCCTCGTATGAGTTTATCATACTACTCAGTTATTTACTCAAATGTTATTATCTTGATGTGGGTAGTTTCATTTATGTACTAGCTGGAGTACCTAATTACTTTGGCATTGATGCTGTCAAACTACCTTCACAAGTGTATACATTGATGGTGAATGGGTTTTTTTTTTGTTTCAGTAGTGGGAAGCTGTCAACTGGTATAAAAATTTGTAAATCTTACTGTATACAGGGGTTCAAAGTTACAAAGAGAAGCCTTTGGAGATCCACCCTTTGCTGGCAAGCAGTTTCTGGCTCCAGAGCTCAAGCTGCCGCACGTTTTGGTGGTCAGCCTGCCCTTGGAATGCAGTTTGCGCAACTCAGTCTCGACGCCTCTGCTGCTGTGGGTAGTCCTTAAATTATTATTATTATTATTTTGCAAATTTGTTATGTGTGTTGCTTTAGAAGTTATCCTGTTGAGGACGGATTGTGATTAGTCCTTCCTTTTCCCCAGGGTGCTGCTCGCCGTATGACTACCCAAAAAAAGAATCTTGAGGTTGTGGAATCTGTTGGTGCTGCTGGGAAATCTGATTTCAAAAGGACAGTCAAGTATTTCCGTGCAGAGGTACAATCACATCTGATTATCGAAATGAGGGAGACAGAAATGTTGGCATATACATATTTTTTAGCAACTCAATGATTTCAGATTTCAATCTGATCAAACTGAAGTGTTTTATCTATTGGCAAATGATTTTTTTTTCAGATGCTTGACAAAGAACATAAGGAAGAGGAAGAGGATCTGGATTTCCGAGCGCTTGAAAGTGGATTTGTAAGTGCAGCTTTTGACTTTTCAAATAAAGTTTCGTCAAAGCCAGTCTAGTACTCTTTCTCAACATTTTGGTGCGTCCATGGACCACTCCATTTTTAACATATGCTTGTACAATATGGGTTTGAAAACAGGTTGCAGTTACGCCACTGTCTCCATCCGGACATATGGACTCAGAGACCTCAACTGCTGCTTCAGACTGGATTTCATCTGCACTGGAGGGGCAATAACCTCCATCCCTGACGGCAGATATAGTTAAAAGTAATTTTTGTACAATCTGAAGCCACGGGCGCACTTAGTCAAATCCACCTCGTGTATTTTTCGAAGAACCATGAGGCCGTATTTATTTTATTTATTTATTTTTGCTCTTCTCATTGTTGATGGTACTTTAGTTTTAACTTCGAATCTGTGTCCACTGTCCAGTGGTGTGTTGTGAGGGCAAAGCAAAGCAAATCAATTGTTGCCCTTGTGTTTGCTTTTTGTTTTCTTGTTTGTTTGTTCATTTTAGTTGCTACAGATGAATGGGATTATAGCGTGGTTTACTTCCATTTTTGTTTTTCAATTTTCCTGGAATTTTGGTTGATGGATTTGCAATGAATGAATATATTGTGGATTGGATACACGTTTTTCTTGATGATCCTTCTCGTTTGTTATGATGCAATTTTTGCATTTGATAGCTATTTATTCTCAACTATCGGAATAGTAAATGCAGATGGGTATGTTTTTAATATCATTTGTTTGCGTCGCGCCCTCACCTAAATTTCATATGTGTTGTTTCTTTTGACGTTTAGGGAGCGGATTCTCTGCTAGACTGCCCTAATCCAGTGTTAGCAGAACCGGACCGGACCGGCCGGTCGGACCGGGAACTGGGTACAAAACCGGTCCGGGTGAAGGGAAAAACCGTTTTTAGCATTGAACCGGAAAAAACCGGTAAAAACCCGGTTGAACCGGCAGACCGGTAGAACCGGGAAAACCGGGTTCGACCGGGATTTTCCTTTTTTTTTTTTTTTTATTTTTTTTTCAATTTTTTTAATTTTTTTCAATTTTTTTTTAAAATGTTTCCTTCACTATGTGTCTATTTTGTCTTAAATATGCGGAAAATTTGACATTTAGACTTCAATTAATCCTTTTTTGATCATTGTAGCATGTTAAACACTATTTTGTTTAGTTTTGATAATTAGCGAATTTAGCATGACATATATAGCCTTACAAGATTATTTCTTCAAAAAAATTATATCAAATACATATGAATTTTTTTAAAAAAATACACCGGTTCATGCCGGTTTAACCCGGTTTAACGGTAAACCGGGCCAACCGGTTAAACTCCGGTTGGACCGGTTGAACCATGACCCACTCGCTTGACCGGTTCGATCACCGGTCCGGTTCTCTTAACATTGCCCTAATCCAGCAGTATACTCACTTATATTGTGTTGCTATAATGGTGTTGTCGGATTGTTGTCGGAAGTTGCTGGACCACCACAAGGAATCCATCTCCCTAGGTTTTTTGTTTATTCATTTTCATACATACTTTTTGGGTTTTACTATCCCACCATTGTTTTACTGTACATAACACCTAAAAATGATCAAAACGCCCCTCGTCATATATAAATAATTTTAAAATCTAAAAACTTCATTTTACACTTCTTACCAACATACCCTCTTTTATGTTTAGGCTATTTCGTTCAAATTTTTACTGAAAATCAAAAGTAAGCATGTCAGAGCACAGGCCTGGGAAGGGGAAGCACCTCCCGAATATTGTGGTACGCAAAATACGCAAATTTTATGGTTAAAATGCGCTTAAACTCGGTTGGTGGAAGAACTCCCCCAGTCGTTCGTCGTTGCCGCAGATCTCGGCTTTGCCGCCTCTGCTAGCTAGAGGCGAGATCTAGGCTTGCCTCGACGTTGCCGAGGCGGTAACGATAGCCGCCTTGGCTACGCCGGGGCAGCATCAACGGCCGCCTCTGCTTGTGCGAGGCAGCTCCCCCTAACCCGGGCGGTCGAACGCCCCGGTTAGGCCGAACCGGTCACCATGACCGGCTCGGCTTGTAGTGGCCGACCCTGTTCAATCGGAACGGCTTGACCCGCTGTTCTGATCAAAAACCTATTTTTCTTTTGTTTTTTTATTTTTTAATAATTTTATGCTATAGTTTGTTATGTATATTGGTCATTTTACCCAGATTCGTTGTACCCATAGGTGGTTTCCATTTTAATTTGGAAAGAAATATAGTGAAATTATGTTAGTACGAACTTAAATATGTTTTAGTCATATTTTTTTTTTAAGTTGTTTATGGTATGGCTATGGTAGTGGTGATTTTTGAAGTTTATTGGTAATTTTACCCACATTTTATGTGCGCTATGTCTTTAACAGTGTTGCTTTAGAATGAAATACAATGATAGAGTGTTATTACGGAAAAGAAATGCTTTGTTGGTTCTTTCATTGGATTTTATTGCTAATGTTACCCATATTTAATGTTCTGTAGGTTGTGTTGTTGAAGGGCGCTAGTGGCGGGGGGGATACACGAAACCCGAGGGCACGCAGTGTCACCCCGTTTGCGCGTAGGGCTAGAGAGGAGGAGTGCCTTCGTCAGATGGATGCGCAGGATCAGGCGGAGGGCGCGGGGGAGGGGGATGAGATGGAGGCGGGTGACAAGACAGAGGATGTTGGAGATGAGGACGTGCCAGAGCAGGGATGGGTCGTTGCAGCGGGGCCCCACTATGACGACACCTTCAGTGATGAGGAGGGTTCGTAGGGTTCGGAGGCGTCCGGCTCAGGGGCCTTACTGCCATCGCATGGCAGTGGTGGACGATGGGCAAGCATGAGGTCCGGTTCAGGTAAATTGAAATATTTACTCGCTTATAGTATAGTCACTAAACAATTAAATTTTTGAAAAACAATGACACGATTTGTTGACATTATCATCAGGGACTAGCCAGCGACCGAGGGCAGTAGATGTGAGCTAGAAAGTGAGTGAGCCAGTGCCCGGTGGCCCAGTCGATGGCTCAGTGATCCCGAGCTTTATCGGGCACGTGGCATCAAAGTTTTGGATTAGGGAGATATGGGCCCCAATCAAGTGCCAGAACCGCTAGGCCAAGTTCACGGGGTTGCAGGAGGCGTATGGGAGGTTTCCGAGGGACCTACAGAGATTGATTGCGGACACGGGGTTGTCGCACCTCCCCTCCACGATGTATCATAACATCGATCATGTGCTGCTGTCTGCGTTTGTCGAATGGTGGCAGCTACACACAAACACATTCCACCTACCATTCAGCGAGATGGCCATTATGTTGCATGACGTATGGCACATTCTTCGTGTGCTGGTGGAGGGCGAGCTCGTCACCGTCGACCCTAGTTTTGCTGATCTTCAGATGACGGTCATGATGATATTGGGGTTGACGCAGAAGG
>MAYD01760793.1:0-12041 GCA_001909325.1 Ruellia speciosa
ATTAATATCTGTTAATCCGGTTTAATCCGAATTAAATGCCACGTGTAATACTGGGTATTACAGTTGCCCACTCTAAGATGTTTGTCTTACCCGTACTTGTGGAGCACGCTAAGTGGGGATTACCTGCGCTGTAGCCCACGTGAGCACGCAAAGGTAATGTCCTGAGTTGTGCCGTGAGTGGTCGTGTTGTGAGACAGACATTAACCATACATACCAAGATTTGGCTAGCAGTTCCTAGTGCGTATGTATGGCACCGTGTACCCGAAGTACTGTGGACCCGGTGTTGCTTGTTACATATTGTAAAGTCATGATTTAAACTGCTCATATATTTTCTTTGAAGTCAAGCATTGCATTGCATCCTTATAACTTATATCTGCTGCATTCTTTTACACTGACACCAAGGTGATAGTATGGAGATGTTACCTTGGCGTCTCATGATCATGTGTATTACATTATTATGGATGGGTGTCTTCCATACTTAGTCTCACGACTAACAATGCTATTGTTGCATCCTTCAGGTGATGGAAATGTTCGCGGGGATATCCCTCCGACGCATTAGGGAATCGGGCCAATACCCGAGGGTTTGTGAGGTCGAGGGCACCTTTTGATTTTGGAGTATATGTTTACTTATTTTCTCTCAAACCTTTGTTTTAGCTTTCAACTTAACGGCTTGTTCTGGCCGTGTCTCGTGTGAGACTTATTTACCTTCAGTACTAGTAGTTGTAATCAAACGTTTAACCTTTCTATGTCAATGTGCTCTTTATTCCAAGTATGCTAATCTGAGATCAGAGGGGATCGTGTTTCCTGAAATCCAACGTACTCTGATAGGTTGAGACAATGTTTAGCCTGAGCACCGAGCTTATGATGGGGTTTAGGGTTAGATTCCGTTATAAGTTAGGCGTGGCGGTGACGTGTCCGGTTTATGGGAATCGGGGCGTTACACATTTGGTATCAGTAGTTGTAACCAACATTTAAATCCCTCTATGTCAATGTGCTCTATTATTCCAAATATGCTAAGCTGCGATTAGAGGGGACTTAGCTTCCTGAAATCCAGTGTACTCTGATAGGATGAGAAAATATTTAGCCTGAACACTGAGCTTATAATGGGATTAGGCCTTAGATTCTGTTATAAGTTAAGTGTGGCGGTGACGTGTCCGGTTCACGGGAATCGGGGTGTTACAGTAATATTCGTTATCGGCTTGTATTAAATAGCCGAGTATCGGCGTGGGACATTACTTTTGACACTTTGTATTATAATAACTTTTAATTACTTTTATCGTATTATGTGTTTCCAGTTTTATACCAAGCATGTGAGCTGTGATCGTATGGGACCTTGGTTTCCGGAAAATTCAGCGTACTCTGATAGGATGAGATCATTGTTAGCCTTAGCACCGAGCTTATTGTGGGGTTTAGGGTTAGATTTCATAATAAGTTAGGTGTGGCGGTAACGTGTCCAGTTTATGGGAATTGGGGCGTTTCAAGTTCATACAAGAATTTTGGACAAGACCGAGTAGAATCACCTACCTCAGTCCTTTGATAACAAGCTAATGTGCTCCAACTCCTTCAAGTGAGTAAAGCTCTCAAGAATCTTCCAGCTAAGCCAATTCAAGAAACTAGTGGAAATTAATAATTAATCGAGGAAAAAAAGGAAAACAAGCTCAAAAATAGAGTTTGGGCCTCCAAGCCCGAAACCCTAGCTCTAAGCATAAAGCTTCAAATGAGAAATCTAATCGGATAGAAATGTTTACCTTGACGAGTAGAACTCGAATCCAAAATTTGGGAATGATTGCACGGTTGGATTCCTTTGGGGCCTTGAATCTTTTTTTAGGGTTTTTGAGAGAGTTAGAAGTGTTGGAGATGGAGGAAGTGAAGAAGAAAGGCAAGAACAACAATTTGTCCCACATAAGGCAGCACTCGTTGTCCTCGTGCCACCTCCAAGACCACGCCCCCTACCGCGGCCAACAGTACAATTCATTCCAATTCGTTCGGGTGTCTCGTGGTCCTCTAGGATTGCGCAAGGACTGCGACCTCTGAACAGCTTCTGGCATTTTCTAAGTTTCGATCCATAACTCCTTCCCAATTCGAGATCCAAAAAATGCATCGAAAAGCTAACTCGATGAGAAATCTACCTGTGAAATCTCAAGCTCATTGCATAACTGAACAATTCCTAGAATTGATTCAAAGTCGAACCTTATGCACTCTCTTCATCAAATATGTTGTCGCTCTTTCAAGTGATTTCTCCCTTATCAATCTTGGTCGTATAACTCATTTATGACCTCCATAGAACCCTAAGAAAAGGTTCTAAAGATTGAGCAGCTCACGGATTTTGAGATATTCCGGCTTGAGTTTCCACATGTTCGTCGGTTTGCGACAAAATCGCCGATTCAAGTGTGAGGGATATTACATACCTAGCCCCTTAAAATAAGATTTTGTCCCAAAATCTCACGAACTTTGATTCAATAAGGATTAGGGATGGTCTATCGGGATTGTTAAATTCACAACTTCAAGTTTTAAGTTTTAAGGAAATACGATATCACTCGTGTGATTGTCCGAGGCTATGTTTGGGCAGATTCCCTTACAAAAATGAGAAGTTAGTGCTTGCCCTCAACAAGTACTAGAAATTGCCAACATGGATACCACCATGTCATTCAAGAGTGGTCAAGAATATCAAAATCAAAATGAATCCAAAAATACATCTGCTTAAGTACATGAGCGAAAAAGGATTATGGCCCATCTAAATCATGGGTTACACATCGCTATTACTCACTAATGGTATAAGACCTACCTGTCCCATCCATGTCTATGTGTGACTTGTGATATACCCATCTCGCTCAACCCAATTGAAATACCACCATACCCTTTAGTGGTTCCAGAACTTTCCTACCATGGAAATGCGCGGCGTTAAGAAAACTCCCTAAGATTAACCATCATCATGTTCACCTACTGCTATCATAAGGCATTTGTCGCATCATCACTTGAACCTGGGTCATGAGGACATCTGAGCCCCACCATTGTAGAAGAGCTCAAAGGGTTAAAAAGAAAGGAATAATGTAAAGTCCCAACCCGCTGGTCGAGGCGCAGTTGAGAGTGCAGTCGGCAAGGACCGCGGGCCGAGGACCGCGCGAGGCCCAGCCCAGTTCGATGACCTTCGGCCCATGAGGTTCAACTTTTATTCACACCTAACCCTAGCCTGACTTCATTCCCTGCAGAAAGTTTTACCTTGTGTTGCCCTAGTCTTGTTGTGCTCTAAAAAATCTAAACTCCTCACTTGCGAATAGGAGTGCTCGGTGGATTCCAATCTGACCAAGACTTCGAGGTAAGTTGCTTGGGTTGTTTATTATCAATTTCTAGGGTTGGGGGCTGATTTTAATGGTGGTATTTGAGGATTTTGTCAAATAAGGTTTAAGCATTCGTCGGGGGATATTGGAGTGTTCGTGGGTGTTTCGAGGCTTGTCAATTGAAGAAAAACACTTCCCAACGATCAGGCAAGCGTTTACAATGCATTTTGTGTTTGATTTTTCCTGCACAGGTTGAGTCAGGAAGAGCACTGTTCGGATCGTACGTGCGCGGTCGAGAGCGCGGTCCCTGTGGACCACGGCCCCAGAACTGCACCTTGGATGGTGCAATCTTGACTGGAGAACGCCCGGTCGATGGCACGGTCCTCCTGAACCGCGCCTCCTACCACGCCTCTGCCAGGCTCTGGCCATGTGATGCTATTTTGTTCCACCCTTCTTCTGAGCTAGTGTTTAGCTGATTCCTGATAAATGACGTATGTTGCCCTGATTTCTAGACTTGATAGATGATGAGTTTTGATGCTTTGGATCTCATGGCTGATGTGCTATAACTTGCAAGCCTTAGTACTAGGTTGCTGAACTGCGATGGTTTGAGCCTTGGAAATTTAATAAGGCAGAGTATTGGCATGTGAACCTAGATGAATAAGTTGCCCAATTTACTCATTGATTAATATGAATATGCATGTTATAGCATGAAGCTGGTTTGTGGCTATGGCAAGCCTTGCTTGTGTGTTACCATGATTGGTATGTGCATTAGTGGTTACGACGGTCTAGTCGTGTCCATGTTCGTTGTCTGCCAGTAAAGGTAGGGTCTCATATGCATTCCTAGCATGGCGGTAAAGACATTTCAATTGTCTCATTTGCATTCTGGCTTGGCAGTAAAGTCATGTCTAGTGTTTTCTGCATTGCCCGGCATGGCGGTAAAGACATGTCGGAGGTCCCCTTCTGCCGGTAAAGGCAGGGACTGCATGTCGCCGGTAAAGGCGTGTTTCACTTCCAGTAAAGGCAGTAGGTAGGTGCCGGCCTAGGCATTACATTGCATTGCATTTCATATAGGGTAGATAGGCATTACATTACACATGCATAAGTGTATGTTCTATGTGGTTGAAGCACCAGCATAGGACGATGTGATGAGTTGCTTGCTATTGCTTGTTTATATCTATTCTACCTTGCTTACCCTCGTATTCTGGCATTTGTATTTCCCTTGCTCAGTACGTCGTACTGACCCCTCTGCTTTTCTTTTATAGATCCTCACGGAGGCGTAGCAGCACAGTAGAGGGTTTGGGGTGAGAGTGGACATAGCTTAGATTGCATTGACTAGATTTTGTTGTCCTTTCCGATTTGTTATTCATGTGTTTCACTATGTCTTGGAGATTGCCTTTATGTTGGTTGGCATGTTGTTAGCCGGTTCGGCTGAATTAGGGCAGGGAGCCCGGATATGCTAAGACTATTGATAAACTCTATGGTATGATATTGAAGGCATGTTTATGAGTATAATATGTTGTTGGTTATTTATGTTCGCTTTTGCATGCAAGACTTAACTAAGATAATTGAATCTTTATGTGACAATGTGCTCTTGTGTGTTGTAACCCGGCCTTGTATCAGGGATTCTAAGTTAATTGACCAATAGCTTAGATGAACTAATACAACAGTAGCATTTCGAAATGATTTAAATTTTGGGACGTTACAAATAACACTTAGGACTTTGCCCCCAGGTTTTAAAACAATTTCACAAGTGCCTCATATGAACACTCATTCCCACCAAGATCGTATCATACTCTTATAAGTCGAGTCTAGGGTATACAGGGAGACATCAATTCCTTGGCAAGCATAGGGAGGTCCTACCTTGCACTGAGACTTCTCAGTAAGGAGCATACTAATTCAATTGAGAATCAAGCTTTAGAGTACAAGCCAAATCAACCATAGGTTGATGTATTAGGGAGGGAACACTCAACCCTTAAATCAAGGTCTATGATCAACTTGCTAATAGTTCGCTCAACTAACGCTCAACTGTAGATCACTAACATGAGTTACGAATCTAGGATCATAAGGTTGTTTCTAATCCAACCTCAATATTGAGATTATTAGATTGATTGATTCTAGCACTAACAAGCACTAAGAGCACACGAAAAGAGTATCCAAGTTGATGTGGGTTTATTTCAATTATTCTCTAATAGAGCATCACATTCCACATGACTCCTCGAATCCCTCATGAGATGGCTAGCGTCACCCCTAACCGATGACCCTCGACCTCACAAACCGAGCTCATTGCATTACCTCCCTCAATTCCTCTCAGGAGGAATATCGTTCCACCTTGTTCTTAAGCGTATACATCACGAAAGAAGATTGGTCATGTTTCCATGACTTAGTCTAGTTTATAAAGGTAATCTCCTACCAAAAGATGGGTAAAAGCCCTACGTGAATGTCTCATCTATGCCAATACCAACACCTATAGCTCTAGGCTAAGCCTAAGCGTACGAGGAAGGTTCCACTTCCTCCATCGTGAGGAAGCTCCAGAAATTCGGTATTTGATCGCAAGAGAATGCCACAATTTAACCCATATGCTACAAAGGTTCTATAGTGAGGCCAAAGCCTAAACATTTAGCGAAAGTGAAAGTTGAAAAATCGAAATATAAGCAATGGTGTAAGCGAACTATTAGTGCTATGACTTGGTTCTCATGTCTATAGGCATCTCCTATAGCCAATCTGGTCAATCCCTCCTCGTCACTTATTAGATTGCCCCACTCTACCTCTTTAGGTATTCAAAATCTAGGACTAAACAAAATAGTCACAATAGTAAAGTATCTAAACTCCGAGGGATCACATAACACAATAAGCTACAACCTCAACGCATCACTCACTCACGAACAACAAGATACCAGCCTAGACATGTGCATCCAATAGAAAGCAAAAAAAACAAGCAATCTAAATGCAATGCATGCCCATGAAATGCACCCCCCAAAATGAGAAAACTCTCCTCTCTCTATTATCAAAAATTTTAAGCCACAATAAGTTCCAAATTTTTACCCTAAAGAAGCTTAAGCATAACCAAAGGCTCTGATACCAACTTGTAACACCCCGATTTCGTAAACTAGAAAATGTTATTGCCACATCACCCTAGTGAACTCAAATCTCTAAGATTTGGCCCATGTCGAAGTGACACTAAGGCTAAAAGAGGTATTTTCAAAATCCTAAAAATACGTTGACACATTGTGACCCAACCAGGTCAAAAGATAGCATAAATTAAAAGATTAATGGTCTCGAATCCTCTAGCACATTGACACATAGAGTATGCTATGAGCAAAAGTTAAACACTAGCGTAAAGAATCCTAACGCACATTGACAAATACTCCATTTTACAATTATACATGTCCACCATAATTAAGCAATTACTTATGCAACTCATGCTAAGGAATAAAATGCATCACAAGGAAAATAAAATCATGAGGTCATCCATCTCACACTTCCCGAACCCCCAAATGCTTAAGCAACGTGTTATGGGGGCATAGCCCCCACATCCAACTTGAAATAACATTTGCTCCCCGATTAACCATCGGATCATCAAAGATCATTGTGGGAAAAATAATAACAAAAAATCAGTCAAACTGAATAGGAAAATCCAAACATGGGAGGAACTTAAACATCAACCATAATACCATTAGAAAACATCAATAAATAAATCATTAAATCATAACACCGATAAATGTGAGGGTTTGTTAGCTGTGTAGTAGATGAAGTCTTCTAACCCTCTTATCGCATAATTAACAATCACTGCATAATGTGATTCAAACGCCACGTAATCTTCCTAAATTCATTGGGTTTAAGTTGTCATCGTTCTCTATTAAACCACCATGTTTATGGACCGTAGCTACCGTACCTAGGTTATACCCAATTTAGATAGAAATCCCTTCTTCAATTCCAAGATCATGCAATCATCCAAAGCAAGCAAATCAAGGTCAAGTTTATAAACACACAGAGATGTCCAATCCTTTATAAATTCAAGCCGAATTACCATACTAGAGGTAGGATGATATGCAATTTACGTAGAAACTCAAAACACATTACCTAATAAAGTGTTTACTACAAAAAGGGTGGATGACGACAATGGCCCGTTACAAAATGGTTAATTTTAAATCACTTATATATTTATTAAATTTATATAAAAAATTTATTAATTATTGCGAGATTTGAACTCATAATTTTTAATTTTTTAGTTTAACCTTTAACAATTAAAATATTAAGTTATTTATAATTTAAATATTAATTTAATAATTAATATGAAATTTTATAATTTATAATTTAAGTACACGTTGGAGTGTACTTCGCTAACCAGTAATAATAAATTCTAAAATGGAATTGGAGCGGTGGCATGGAGCGATATTCGCCCATCTGTTTTTCAGTTATTTCAATTTTCAAGCACAACACAAACAACGCCATCGCCATCGCCATTTTCACCCAACCAACCGTTGCAATGGGCGAGAGCACTGCTCACAACAAGGACACCGCCGTCGATCCTCCTCCTGCTTCCTCTGACCGCCCAATCCGCGTTTACGCCGACGGGATCTACGACCTCTTCCATTTCGGCCATGCACGCTCGCTTGAACAAGCTAAAAAGCTGTACCATTCATTTATTACTTTAGTCGCTTTTTCCTCCTTTGCCAAATTTTATGCGTTTGATGTTATTGTGTTAGTTTTGACTGTGAAATTCTGTGTTTCTGACTTCTTTTTGTCCTGCAATTTAGATATTTTTTTGGATCTGTCATGGAATGATTTTTGTTTATTGATAATTTTGTCAGTCAGATGCTGATTTTATTCCTCCTGATGAATAAAAGGAAAAGACACAAAGTTAGTCTCATAAGTGGTACCAAATCCGTATTTGGTTCCATAAGTTGTCCGCATTCGATGCACAACTACACTTCCTCTCAAATCCTGAAATTAACGTGTGTTAATGGGATCAAAATGCGGATTGAGTGCAATTTTTCCTTGGACAAGAGTCAGGAGCATGATTTTCATGAATTTTATTCTTTTTTTCGTTTGTGCATGCTTAAATATTCATGAATTGATTTTACCATTTGAATGGGGTGTTCAGCCTTTAAAGTTTTCAAATTTATGCAAGCTAACAGGCTAAATGTGCTTGAAATCCTTTCCATTCTTGTGTGTCCTTGGGGTTGAGCATGTTTTCATGAACTTTTTTTGTGTATAGGTTCCCCAATACATATTTGCTGGTAGGCTGCTGCAATGATGAGGTTACCCACAAGTTCAAAGGCAAAACCGTTATGACTGCAGCAGAGCGATATGAATCTCTTCGGCATTGCAAGTTGGTTCTTTACCCTTTTAATGTTTCTATTTGCCATTGCAAGGTTGTTCTAACTGCTTCATTTGATGATTGGTTGAACGCATGAAGTTATGATACATTTCTGGTTTGGAAGGTGATAAAGTGGGTTATATTTTTTTTGTGGTTGTATTCAATGATGTCAATATGTTTATGTAGAATAACGCATTGGGGCATGTGTGACAAGTAACATGTTGTTAGTGCCATAGAAGTATTTTCTATTTTGCATTTTGTATGCTCCTTGCTTTTGAAACCTTCACGTTTTTTTTCTTAATCTGGTTGTTAAAATAAGCAATGATCAGATATCATAATGCTAATATGGCAGGTGGGTTGACGAGGTTATTCCCGATGCACCATGGGTAGTTAGTCAAGAGTTTCTTGACAAGCACCGAATAGACTATGTTGCTCATGATTCTCTTCCGTAAGATGTTTTCTTTCTTTCTTTTGTTCTTAATTTTTCTAAGCTTGCTTTCACAGTTGAAATTTTCATGAGTTTCATGGTGTTGGAAATTATGTAAATATAATGGAAGGATCAATGAGATATGGTCAAAATTGATTCAAAGTATAGCAATTTCAAAATATCGACCATATACAACGTAGTAGACAATTTTTTTCAATTTAAATTCATAAGAACATAGGTAAACTTGCCAAATATCAGTCTTATTTGTCCAACTATTACTCGGTTTTAATTTCCCGTGCACAAGTAGAAATTTGATCTAAGAACCTGTCAAAGATAATAAAAATTGGGCTATATAAATGATAACTATTCAGACAACGTTTAGTGCTTTTGAGATACAGATGGATACTCTTATTTTGACATTTTGCAGACTCAATGAGTATGTTATGGTCAGATTGTGCATTTATCTTCCCGTCTGCATCCCTAATGTGCTGTGAGTTTGTTTATGCCAGTTACCATGATGCAAGTGGAGCTGGAAATGATGTTTATGAATTCGTAAGCATGGGATTCAGTCCCAACACTTCTTGTTTTGATAGTCTTCTTTAACATTTTATATTCTTGTTAATCTCCTAACATTGATGCAGGTCAAAGCTGTGGGAAGATTTAAAGAGACTAAGAGGACTAGTGGAATTTCGACCTCTGACATAATTATGAGAATAGTAAAGGATTATAACCAATATGTTATGCGCAATTTGGATCGTGGATACTCTAGAAAGGAGCTCAATCTTAGCTATGTTAAGGTATGTTTTCTAAAACTTTGTGGTTGTTCTGCTTCGAATTAAGACTACAGGTACTGAGGTTCTTTCATTGCTTAATATTTTCCTTCGCATGTTACAGGAAAAGCGATTAAGGGTAAATATGCGACTGAAGAAGCTGCAGGAGAAAGTCAAGGAGCAGCAAGAAAAGGTTGAGGAGAAGGTACAGCTTCTTGTGATGGAAATGCTTGTGTTATCTTTCCCAGACACAACATACTAGCAAAGACTTGATTACCAAATTTAGGCAGAACAACTTACATATTCTCACTTATATTTCATCTGCAATGAAAAATGAATATAAAAATAGAATACAAACATACTGTGCCCCCATATATATGCTTGTGCTATTGCTATTCTCTGTTGTCTTTTAGCTCCCAGAGGAATGTTAAAACGCTTAATTTGCCTCTATCCGTTCCATCGACCATCATTTGCTTTGATGCTTAGCTTGTGTCATCACAGATCCAAACTGTTGCTAGAACAGCCAGCATTCAACGCAATGTTTGGGTTGAAAATGCGGATCGATGGGTTGCTGGATTCCTCGAGATGTTTGAGGAAGGTTGTCATAAAATGGTGAGCAGCAATGTTATGAATCAGATACCCAGGTAACATACATACTTTCATGCCAATCTTTGAACTTGTATTTCTCAGGGAACAGCCATTAGGGATAGGATTCAAGAGAGTTTTGGAGGGCGGCATATGGGTATGGAAAGTGGAGAAGAGAGCGATGATTATGAATGCTATTACGACACAGATGGAGAATACTACGATAGTGGCGACAAATGATGGCTGTGTGCATTGTATCTTAAGGCACCAACAGACACAGTTGCGCCATGGCTGCCTGTTTTCTACACATTGTAGAATATCTCTAACTTCCTTCAACTCTATTATGCTTTTACGGCACCTGACTTCTTGTTTTATTTTACTTTTATTATTTTTCTTTAAATTTGTTGTTGTTTTCATTGTTCAAAGTAGAAATATATCAACTTTCCTGCTACTTTAGTTGTCTTCCCTCGGCTCATGCTTACATCTCCTGAATAACACTACTAAACATAGGATTATGGTATCACTACAAGAATCATGGAAACGGGTGACGAAAAAAAAATTTTCGCCCACGGGTGACGAAAAACGTCTTTTGCCGCCCATTTTTTCAAAAAAAAATAAAAATTAAATTAAAAAGGGCGAGGAAAATTTTTTCGTCGCCCGGTTTGTAACCCCGTTCATCGCCCTTTTTTATAAAAAATTTAAAATAAATATGAAAAAAATATAATTTTAATATTAAATATATAATAATAATTTATTATGAATTAAATATATAAATTAATATATATAATAATTTTTTAATTAACTATACATATATAAATATATATTTATTTAATATATATTTAAATATTAAATATATAATTTAAATATAATTTTACTATTAAATATATAATAATTTAAATATTAAATATATAAATTAAAATATATAATAATTTAAATATTAAAATATTTATTTAATTTTTTTAAATATTTATTTTAATAAATATATATAATTTAATATATTTATTTTAATTAATATTAAATATAAAATAACTTAAATATATGATATATATATATATATATATATATATATATTATTGTAGTAATAAATAACACTACAACAGGTTGCCCTAGCGGTGAAAGTGGCAAACTCAGGAGGGGTGGCGAGCAGGACATGAGACCTCCCGGGAGCATGTAAGGGAGAGGTGGGGGAGCATTCCATTTTCTCCATATGTCAAAAACGGGATAGGAACATAATTGTCCTCGCCCTTTTCCTCGCCCAATTAGTCGTCTATTTTGCAGCCTTTGAAGACTAAAATCTCACATTTAATGATTTTTCTGCTTTTGAAATAAAAAAATGTATTTTCCTTTTAAGTGTTAATTGTATGCGAAGTCGCGAATTGCGCGATTCCACATTAAAAAAATACTAAATTTTTCATGTTTTACGCTTTTAATTTGAAGAAGGAATTTTCACTTCATTTGCATGTTTTTCCTACTTTGAATAAACTGTCTTGCTTTTAATAATTTTGTCTGTGATTTTGCACATTTGCTTTTGAGGGAAATTTTGGTAATTCCATAATTCAAGCAAATTTAATGAATTTAAATTATTAAAATATGGGATTTATTGTAATTCCGAATTTGGAATTTAAACCCTTAGAATTTAACTTGGTTTCTTTGTTGAGAGT
>MAYD01760815.1:0-21275 GCA_001909325.1 Ruellia speciosa
AGCCCTCGGTTCCTATCTTCATCGGGCAAAATTTAATACCGAATCCACAACAAACTGAACCAGGCTGAGACAAAAACAGAGAACAGAGACAGACCTTCAAACGACAGAGGCATCGACAGACCCAATAACAACAGCCAACAATTCAACCAAAATTAAACATGCCCACAACCTCAAATCCTCTAATTCTACCTCGAATCATCATAGGAACTTCAACACCACCTTTAATTTCACAAAATCCCCAATTGCAAGAAGACTAGGGTTGGCGAAAATTACCTCAAATTGGCCGAGAGAGAGAGAGTTGTGTCCAGCGAAAGAGCTACGTCGAGGAAGAGGGAGCTGTGCCGAGCACCGACCTCCGGCGTCGAACGTCGTCCGGCGACCGGCGACCAAGCAGCGAGCTGTGTCCGAGATAGAGAGGTCGCGGTGCCGAGAGATTCCTCACAGCTGTGTCGAACGTCGGCCGTTCGTCGAGAGAACTCCGTCTCGACCGGGAGAGCTAGGGCAAGCAGCGTCGAACGAGAGAGAGAGAGAGAGAGATCGCCGAACCGAGAGCTGAGGGAGAAGAAGACCCGCTGAAGAAGAAGCTGTCACTGTGTTGTGAATTGTGATCTATTATCTGGATCTCCATCTCTTAACCCTAATTGTAAATTTTACCCCTCAATTTTCTATTTATTATTTATTCCACCCCAATATAATAGTATATGTATATATTTATATAGTATATTATTTAATATATAATATAATTATTTAATATATAGTATATATAATTAAATATATATATTTATATATAGTATTTAATATCGAATCGAATATCTACGAATATCGAATCGAATATTATAATATTCGATTCGATTCGTTTAATAATCGAATCGAATCGAATATTTTTTTTTCGAATTCGAATCGAATAATTTCGAATTCGAATATCAAAATTTCGAATCGAATATCGAATCGGACCAAATTATTCGTTTCGTTTACAACCCTACCCAAATCCGAATTATCCGAAATCGAGTCGTATGAATAAGCAGCATCCATTCCTTCAAAATAAGATTGCTCAGGTAGAGTAATATGCATGTCCACTCTCTCGACGTCTGCTCAACCTCAGCAGTATGCATATGCTCCCTTTCAACGACTCTTTACCTATAGAAGAAGGCGCCTACACCGCATCTCCTAGTGTGTCGCGGTCCCGAACTACTCCCCGAGTTCAATTCTCTAGCAACAGCAACCGGGATTGATTTCCCTACTCTTCATATCCCCTGCTATTCATAACTACAATTAATAATAATAATAATAGAATAAATGTAGTAATTTAAGAATTAAAATACTTAATACTAATAAATTATTTTTTAAATAATTTTTTTTTAAAAAAATAGAGGAGGGTGCCCTAGGTCGCGCCTCAATCATGGCCACGAAGCCCCTAAGGGTATGCCATGTCCCCCCTTCTCACCCGAAGTATTTTTCTTATATTTTTTCTGACAAAAATATGCCTCAAGTCCCATTGATCATTTGTCTTGCCCTAGACTTGATCCGTTATAATTTTGGATGTTGCTTTGCTTGAAAAATTGACATTTTTAGGTTGAAGATTTGAGAGAATTTGAAAGGCGGCTAATTGAGGTTATAAAGATTTAGAGGCAAAATTGTCTTTAGGGGGTGGTGTTCAGCAATTGAGTTTCCATATTGCACGGCTTGGACAATAATGTGACATTGTGACTATCGAACTATGTAAACTCTATTGGCCTTGGCTTCAGAGCTTCAGATTTCAAATTTCTGAAAATGAAGGATGGCAAAAGAATTTCAATCGAATCTCCCATACTGTTAAGGTTCCCTCTTAATTGGATTTATTTTCTAGAAATTTCTAGAATACAATTGCATAATCTTGTGTGCTATAAAAAATCTAGAAGCCTCTAGTGTATTATATTATGTAATATCTTAGAACTTCTAGTATCACTAGAAGTTTCTACATCTCTCAGACTCTTTGGTTTTCTAAAATAGTATAGAATGGTTCTTGAATATTGTATAGACACTGCACTTGTTTAGCAATTTGTTGTTAGATGATAGCGGATAACTGGTTGTACAAGCGGAAAAAAAAATTGTAGAAAATATATTGAAAAGCCAAAAGCCATTTTGAAACGTTCAGATAGACAACTTTTAAAAAATAACTCTTTGAAGCCCAATAAGCTAATTTTAAAAGTTGTTCACCAAATACTAAAAGTACTAGTTTGAAATGTTATTTGACAAACACCCTCACAATGTATACGGGGTCATTGTAACATACAAGCAAGTATGCAATATCCAAGCAAGTGTGAGGAATGTGTAAAGTGTTGAGTTTTAATGAAGATTCAATTTCTTTCGAATAGAGAGATCATTAACTCTACACTATATATGGATTTGGTTACAATGAGTCTACAGTCTAGCGATGCTTATAAAATTCTGGGCATTTTCTATGCGTTTGGGACTTTGGGAGTCAATGAATCAGTTGTGAAGCTGTACAGTATGAAGGCAAATTCATGGAAAATGGTTGAGAATTTCGAGAGTCGCCTTTGGAGGATTCAGGGAAGCTTCATTTTGCAACAGCTCCAACTCCGGGCCTGGGATCGGATTTTTGATGGGATATAGTTTATCTTGATTTGGATTCCGAGGCTAGGATATCCTGGAGCAACTGAATTATGAGGGAGTAGAGGGACGGTCCCAGTGCAGTCTAGGGATGTTGGGAGGATGCATTCATGTTATTTGCAATGCTCATGATAACTGGGCGGATTCGTGGGTTTTGAAGATGTATGGTGTGAAGGAATCTTGGACGAAAATTGTTACCGTTCTTAATGTTAGAGAGGAGAGATTTGTGGGTTTGAAGCCCTTGTTCTTGATGCTGAATGGGGAGATTTTGTTGGTGGCGTATGGGATTGATTTAGCGATTTATGATCTGAAAGATGGTAGCCTGAGGTTTCCACAGATTAGTAATCTACACTGGTTTCTAAATGTTGATGCCTGTGTTGAGAGCTTTCCACAGATTAGTAATCTACACTGGTTTCTAAATGTTGATGCCTGTGTTGAGAGCTTAGTTTCACTGCTGCTGTCACTGAAAGTTAAGGAGGGTAATACTAGCAGCAATAAGGAGATCGCCACGGGCAACGAGTGGTGTAAACAATGTAAGGAGTTTGTCTGAATGCATATGTATTCCATTCTCAAATTATCAGAGGACCTGTTTATGCTTCAAATAATACAGAATGAAACTGATGGGCAGAGGCAACCCTAAAGAACAGTAGCACAACACTACAACTTTAGCATTCTCAGCAGTTCCTCTTATAAAATAACACTAGCTAAACAAAAGACTCTACTGTTTAAACAAGCTAGCAAGTTCACCCTTCTCATACATTGAAGTCAAAATATCACAACCACCAACCAATTCGCCATTAACGAACACTTGAGGAAATGTAGGCCAGCTGCTGTACTTCTTCAATGTCTCCCTCAACCCATTGTTGTACTCTTCATCTAGCACATCAACGCTTTCATAATCCACCCCCTGACTTTCGAGAATGGCCACGACCCTTTGTGAGAATCCGCATAATGGGGCACTTCGTGATCCCTTGATGAATGCCACCACTTTATTCTCTTTCACTAGCCGGTCAATGAGATCCTCCAGAGGTACAGTCAATTGGACGTGGCGACCTGGAGTTAACCTCAGATCGGATTTCTTTCGAGGAGCTTTCTTTACCCAAGTTGTGTTTCCTGATTCATTACCTGGAGGGACCTTTCCTGTGGCTGCTATATGTTCTTGTAACCATGATTTCCATGCCTCGGTTAAAGCAGCTTTATCAGGGTCATCAACTACTCCAACCTGTAGCAGCAGACCACCCCACAATCTAAAATGTTTCAAACAAGCAATGCATAGGACATTATGAAAAATAAAACTCCACAATATGCACACGACTATGGGTTTTTTCACTCTTGCCTGAACAATGAAGTATATTAATAACAAGAAAGCTGTTAAAAAACTATTGGTATTGGGTACACTTCGTTGGAAGTAGCTATAACAAATTAGATGGGGCAAAACTGTGTACAATGTTATCTAGAGGAAGGTGAGATTTCAATTAACTATGCTTTATGCTTGGATGAGATGAAAAACAAGAAATAATATTCAATTTCGACATGTTTGATACCTTCCGAATAGAATGGCGAAAGATCAACGGGATTTACTATGACTTGGAACTCCCCTATGTATGTATGAATGATTCAGAAATACACATCTAGTGGCTTAGTGCACTCATTCGATATTCCTTCCTCCTAAAGCAGCTTTCGCCCAACATCTACCCTTCTACCAAATTATGAATAAAGCAACAAAATCTAGAATGTGTATTCAAACAGGTTTTTGGCATAGTGTTATCATGATTCTTCCAAGACCACACAATTCAACCTGGATTTGAATTTCTTGTTTTCTTAAGCTGATTGAATATGATTGTAACAGAACCTTATTTCAGTAAATTCAGTAACTTGATATATTACATGAATACTTTGCAATTTACAAAAATACTAGGTTAATTACCACAAGCGAAATTTTGATTAATTGGATTGTTCAATTAAATTCAATGCAATTCAAAAAACCTGCAAGCAACTACGCATCGAACAAGTTCATAAAAATGACACCTTCGCGGATGAACAGAGCTCCGGCAGAGACTTCTTATGTGAGAGAACGCTCGCGGATAGATTCCGCGTTATCCCGACGTATTGAAGGTCCCCGTTGCCGTCGTAAATGGCGTAGACACCGGCATCAGAAGGGAACACCCCTTCGGATTCAGGCGAAACGGGCACCAATTGAGTCTCGGACAGCTTCTTCAGAGCGGAAACGACGTGGCTGCGGCGGCGACATGCGAATCGAGATCTGAGCGATGTGGAGAAGAGAGGAGCCGAATTGGGAAGCGAATAGAAGGAAAGAGTAGAAGAATTGGTGGAAGGAGAGAACTTGGAGAGAATTCGAAGAGAAGAGGAACATGGCGGTGGAGACGAAAGGGTAAAAGCTGCCATTTTTGAGCAGCGGATTTGCAGGCGAAGAAGAAAGAATCTCGCTAGATTCGAATTCGTAGGCAAAGTGATGCACTTCTGTTCCTACTGTTTCCATTTTCCGGTTTTGTCCGCTGCCATCTAAAGTCGTCAAATAAAAACGCACTTTTACACTCGCACTTTTATTCTCGTACAAATTAAAAATTTATTAATAGAATGCGATAATTGGCCTGTGTGACAATAGTTGATAGTTGGTAGCAGTTATACGGTTGAATTAGTGAATATCCAGATATTTATAAAAAATTATTTAGTAGAATAACTTTTTATTATATAAATATGAAAATAATCTGTAAAAAATACAGAAAAGCTAAAAATTGGGATATCAAACTTCTCAAAATTAGCTTTTAAGAGCCCAAAAAACTAATTTAAAATGTTATTTACTAAACACTATAATTAGCGGTTTGAACTGGTCAAACTGTTAAAAGTTATTCAAACAACTAAAAGTTGTTTCCTATAAATTATTACAATCTAATACTTCATCCATTTTTTAATGATCCCAACAGTTTGATTTTTATATTGTTCACACACTTTAGTTTGACTATCATTAATAACTTATATTTAAGAAAAAATATAGTATATTTTCAAAATATTAGATTCTTCTTAATGTATATTTTCAAAATATTAACTTTATATATTTTTTATCTATCGATAATTAACAATATTAATGGTTGAAATTGTGCGTTGACAAAGGCGCATAGAGAAGTGTTGCAAAAAAAAAAAAACAGATGTAGTATAGTATTATACTATACCCATTTCAGAAAACTTTCTTCATTTGAGTGGTAGGTGACAATTTTTTTTGAAACAAAGAGGTGTTAGTTAATGTAATAGACGGAGAAAGATTAAAAAGATGGAATGTTTGTTCAAATTCCACATAAGGCGGAGGGTGCAATTGCAATCTATTAAAAAGATTGGCACAATAGTGGCTTAGATAGAAGTTTGAGGTGCAGTGCAACTATCGTCAAAGTATTGATTAATACTCTATGCTCCCAATATTAAGTAGCAGCAAAAAGGGGGTTTTCCTTGACAAATGACTTCCCAGCATCTTCAATTAATCAATTCATCAACAGCAAAAATTTACTCTAGAAGTTGAGCTGTCCATTCCAAGATTAATGGGGATCAATCGACACTGCATACAAATTTGAGAAAGATCGTCACTTGATCAGTTGGCCTTAAATTAATGCAGTTAAAAATGAAAACTTCTCCCCAACTAATGATATGAAGCACATTGCATATATATACCAGGAGAATGAATGTACTGCAAAACCACAGGGACAATGACTTTGTCTTAACTCCCACTCAACCCTTCTCCAAAATCATCTTCACCCTTCTTTCAAGTAATGCCCTCATCATTCAATCTGATGCACTTTGCATTACTTGTCAATGAGTGCTTGTCATTCTCTTCTCTGGAGCGTCAATCTGCCGTCTGCAATGGCCGCAGCAAAGCACCTGAGAGGGAAGCTGCCATTGTCTGCAATTACTGTCATACTTGGCGCGTTGGCTCTTGTTGCCCTCTTGTACACTGAGAGAACAACTACTTTCTCTATCGGCAATGTTTTTGGGTTCAAGTCCTGTGCCAGGAGAGATGCTGTTGCAGGTAAGTACAAGCAGGTTATTGAAAATTGAAACTATACTGTTGATGACCTTGAAGTAATATTGCTTGACAGGCGACCAAGGTACGGGGGCCAATGCGTTGAATTCCGCAGCTGATGATCGGTTTAATTTTGATCTGGAGACATGTAGTCTATCCCCCGGAAAATGGGTGTTTAACCGATCCATTGAACCTTTGTATTCAGACAGGACGTGCCCTTACCTGGATTTGCAGGTTTCATGTGGCAAGAACGGTCGGATCGATTCTGATTACCTCTATTGGCAATGGCAGCCTGATGAGTGCATTTTGCCAGGGTCAGTGAGTTCAACACCAAAACCTTGCAATAAACAATAGAACCATAAAAAAATTCTCTACTGGTTTTTAAGTTTCTTGAATTGGCGATGATCCTCTTTTTCCCTTCCAGGTTTGATCCCAAAATAGCGCTGCAGATACTCAAAGGGAAGAGGCTAATGTTTGTTGGAGACTCCCTGCAGAGAGGACAGTGGCAGTCCTTAGTTTGCCTCATCGATTCAGTAATACCCGAAAGACAGAAACTCATGAAACATGGGCGATCACACAGCGTCTTCAAAGCCAAGGTACATTTAGTTCGACAGCAGAGATAATCTAATATCCTCATTGAACTTCACAAACTGGAAATCTTCATAATTAGGAATACGCCGCGACAATTGAATTCTACTGGGCACCATTCCTAGTCGAGTCCAATTCAGATAATGACATAGTGACAGATCCAGAGAAGAGAGTTCTGAAAATTGATTCAGTTGAGAAGCATGCGGAATACTGGAAAGATGTGGACATCCTTGTGTTCAGTACTTACATCTGGTGGATGAGTAACCCTAAGATCAAATCAGTGTAAGAAAACCTCTTCCCCTTTTCACAATTTCATAAACACCATTAGTCACAGAAATTGACAACTTGGGTGAAAAATGCAGCTGGGGCTCATTTGCCAACAGAGAAGAAGGATATGAACTGACCAGACCCATTTCTTACACTATAGCACTCAAAACATGGGCAAATTGGGTGGATTCAAATCTCAATCCCAACACAACAAAAGTGTTCTTCACCACAATGTCCCCTGTTCATCATAGGTACGCAATCAATAAATCAATCAATCAATTTACCCTAAAAAAAAAACCCTAAAATCACACAAAGTTGGAACAAAAAACTTGATTCAGAAGCGCGGATTGGGGAAACGACAACGGGACAAAATGTTTCAACGAAACGAAGCCAGCGACGGAGAGATCTTACCGGGGGAGCGGATCGGACGGGGAGATGGTGAGCGTGGTCGCCGGCATTCTGAAGAGGATGAAATTCCCCGTGACAGTGATGAACATTACACAGCTGTCGAGATACAGAATTGATGGGCACACATCGATTTACACCGAATCAGGCGGCAAAGTGCTGAGCGACGAGCAAAAGGGCGATCCATTGCAGTATGCTGATTGCATTCACTGGTGCTTGCCCGGCGTTCCCGACACCTGGAATCGAATACTTTTTGCACATTTGTTGCATCGGGAAAAAGTAAGCAGATTGGAAGAACACAACAAAATTGAGTGCTGATACTTGATACGCGAGACAGGGCAGCCCATGCCCCACGTTTTCCAATTTTCGTGTGTTGATCATCTTTCGCTTGAATGGTATTACTTCATTTGTTGATCATCTACCATGAGATTAGCATATTAATCCTATAATTTAGTGAAAAACTGTTTTTTTAGTACGTCCTATGTTATTCCACAAATACCCTATCTCTCCTGTTGAAATCAGAAACCTTTCCTCCATCTTCCCCCTTCCTCACGACACCACTGTTCACCCACGATTTACACTCCACCACTCCACCACTGTTCCCTTCGATCTCTTCAACGGTTACAAGATGCGGTTTTATCTCATTTCCCACGCCTATACCCTCAATCCAGCATACATCCTTTTCAAAATTTTCATAAGCCCTTTCTGAGCAGTCTCACTTTTTAATTTCTGCAATTTTGTTTTCTCAACATTTTGATTTGATTTCATAAGCTCTATATCTATATTAAATAACTTCTCTATCAAATGTATTAAATTATTTTTTAATATTAATTAATCTAATGTTTATTATTTAATTTAGTGTAGCTAAATCTCTGAATTGATCACCAACATATTGATGTTTAGCACAAATAACGAATGAATTTCATCATTAATCTAAGATTAGGGTTGGAAGGAGATATTTGATTTGAAAAAGGAATTTCAAATTAGTTTTAATTTGAAATCCTTTCAAAGTTATTTTTAATTTTCATCCTAAATCATTCCATTCAAACAAACCTTAAAGAGAATGAATAGTCGACCCGAAGGCCATGCTCCACACCATGTTGATGTTATTGTGGCAGATGTTGTTATTGAGATGTCTGTTGCTGTTGTAGTTGTTGTATTAGATAAAAAAATAAAATTTTTGTGTACTAACAACATACACTAACAACAGTGGATAAACGATCAAGATTTACCCAGCAAGTTGCTGAAGCATGGGCTTTCAGCATGCTATTGCTTCCCGAATTTAAATTTATTATATTATTTTTAAATATTTTAATTCATTTAATTGATCATTATAATAAGTCAACACACTAACTGATTGATATTTTTTATTAAAAATAAATTTTATGTATTTGAGTTCATCCCAATACCTTCAAATAAACTCTCCCATAGCCGCACTCGTAATAATATTCCATCTATTCTATAATAGTTGATTCATTCAATTTTTTTGTCAATTTTTTTCTCATTAAATAATCATTTAAATATTATTACTATATCTTAATTTTCATTTCATTAATAAAAATTTTATTTCACTTTTTTACTTAAATATCACCACCATCAAATTTCCACACATTTTCCAAATTTTCGTCCACTTACAAGGAAAATGATAATAGCCATAATAATAATGTGAGTATATTAAAATAGTACCCGTAGAGGGACTGTGGAAAAAAATTACTTAGAGGAGAAATCTGTTCTGCATGGATTACGATACCGGACAACAACCTCCTCCGGCGGATGAACCCTGGAATGGACTGCAGGATGTATCACCGGAGGGGGCCCGGAATAATGTGGAGGGACGACTGGATGGGATGGTTGGGATATCCGGGGTTTCCTTCAAGGAGAAATTGCTCACTGGAACTGGGTCGGAAGGGCGCAGCGGGACGGAGTTGGGAGGAAGTGATGATGTTGTCATTCAGGAGGGGGACCTCATAAAGACGATGGATGCAGGTATACCTATTCTTGATGTCTCAGAGCGTTTGCTCAACGTTATACACAAGTGCATGGAGACAACAGTCATAGTTAAACTTCTTGGTCGGAGGATTCTGGCTAACGCTCTGTTCAGTAGATTACATGCGATGTGGAAGCCGTCAGGAACACTGGAAGTTCTCGAAATGGATAATGGGTACTTTGAAGTGAAATTGCCATCGGTAGAGGAATGTAACAGTGTATTGGCCGGTGGTCCTTATGTCATTTACGGTCAATCTCTGTCTGTGCAACCATGGACGCCGGATTTCTTGACGACCGAGGAGTATCCGTCTAGAGTGGTAACGTGGGTACGGCTACCCGGACTGCAAACCTATTGGTACAAGAGGAGTCTTCTGCTCGAAGTTGGAGGGATGATTGGGAGAGTAGTGCGTCTGGACGCTGCAACGGAATCAAAGGAGAGAATTCGGTTCGCGAGGTTGGCTGTTGTGGTGGACCTAAGCAAACCGCTTGTATCCAAGTTAAAACTTCGCAACCAATACCAGCGGGTGGTGTATGAAATTTTGCCTTACATATGTTTCAAATGTGGCCGGTATGGCCATACGCAGGAGGCTTGTCAGACCGTGCAAAACGAACCCACGGATGAGTCATTGGTACCACCGTCGACAGCTCCGGCGAAGAACAGCCTGCGTGGGGAGTCGGAACCCTACGGGGATTGGATGGTTGTGCCCCGAAGATCACGCAAACCAATTCGGAAGGTGGATCATAATCCCGGATTACAAGGGCATAAGGAGGAAGGTTCGCGATTCTTGCTGCTTGCCGAAAGTAGTACTGGGGAGAGAGAGCTTACTACGGGAATGAGAAAGGGAAGGGATCGTGGGACACGGGAAGTTGCAGGTTTTAGTGGAAATCGAGTGGATAAGGGTCACGAGTACTCGAAGGCTACAGAACTAAAGCCCATTGGGCCGGGTAAATATTCTGCTTTACCGTTGATTGGGGAGGTTGGGCTTGATGGGCTGGATCAAGATGAAGGTCGGTATCAGAAGGAGCTGGGCTGTGGTGTGATTACAGCAAAAGAGTCTGATGGGGGGTTTTTTACATTTAGTGGAGGACAGCTGGACAAAGACAAGGAGCATGGACCCATTAATGCTCAGACACAAATTATTCCAGTAAGATCTACACTCACAGAAGGCTCTCACTCGGCTGTGGTTGTGCTCGATGGTGGGGGAAAAAAGGGACGGCCGGGAGAGAGGTCCAAGACGAGGAAAGGTATGCTGGGGGGAAGAGCTATACCAGACTCCAAAGCGGTTAAACTTGCTAAACAGGTGACGGATGGCTTCATCCAAAAAGAAAAGAAGCTGAAACTGGCGCGCGGGACCTCCGTCCCGGTATCGAAGGCAATACATCAGCTGGTCGAGGATCTTGGCAAGTCGGAAATCACAAGGGGAATTGCGGTGATGGACGAGGGAGAGCCTACGGACATTGCTGACGGAGTGCGCGGGAATGTTAGAGATGGCCAAGGGGTCTAATGGTATGAGGTTGTTTATCCTTTTGTTTTAAAATAATTAAGTTTTTATGGATTGCACAATTATGGTGTGGAATGCGCAGGGGTGTGGACACCCCCGGTTTGTGCGAATTTTAAGGGAGTATACACGGGACTATGAGGCCAACATTATAGTGTTGCTTGAACCACGGATTAGTGGTGAATCGGCGGATAAGGTCATTGGGAGGAGTGGTTACCGGAATTCGCATCGGGTTGAGGCTAGGGGGTTCTCAGGTGGGATTTGGATACTCTGGGATGATACTGTTCTTGTGGAAATTGAAATGAATCATAGGCAGTGTGCACACCTGAAGGTGGTGATTAAAAGGAACAACATGGACTTCTGGTTTACGGCAGTTTATGGTAGCCCTGAGCCGGGGCTACGAATTCAGTTGTGGGAACAACTCCTGGGTCTGGCACGCTCTATCAACAGGCCTTGGGTTATTGGCGGAGACTTTAATGCTTTCTTGTATACTGATGAGAAGCGAGGGGGTTGCCTGGTGGCCAAGGGGTGCAGTCACTTTCAGGATTTTTTGCTCGATACAAATATGAGAGATTTGGGATTTATTGGGCTGCAATTCACGTGGCAAAGGGATGGGGTGTACGAGCGCCTTGACAGGTTTTTATGTAACGACAAGTGGGAGGAGGTTTGTGCAGATGCGCGGGTATGGCATTTACCCCGGCTAAAATCGGACCACCGTCCCCTGCTGTTATCTTCCACTCGACCAACTAGGGATGGAAAAGCACGACCTTTCAGATTTTTTTCCGGATGGATTGAGCACGCGGCCTTTAATGATTTGGTACAAGCGAATTGGTCTAATGGTGATATCACAATGAGCACGCTGTCTAGTCTAGCTGAGCAAATAAAAATTTGGAATAAGGAGGTGTTTGGGAATATTGCCAAAAGGAAGAGGGAGTTAAAGGGGAGGCTGGAACATGTGCAAATCTCCATCGATCGCTACCCCTCAGTTGAGCTGATTGAGCTTGAACAAACCTTACTAAGGGAGATGGAAGTGATCCTTGATCACGAAGAATTGCTTTGGAAGCAAAAGTCATGGTGTGAGTGGATTGTCAGTGGTGACCGCAATACGAAGTATTACCACAGCCGCACTATGGCAAGAAGGCGGATGAATAATATTGCAGCACTCAAGATTCAGGGCGAATGGTGTTATGATGATGAGCAACTCAAAGCTAAGGCCATGTCCTTTTTGAAAAGATTGTATTCATGTGATGAGGCAGCACCTGGACCTTTCCCGATTCGGGGGATGTTTCCGAACTTGAATGAGGGGGAGATGAGTGTTTTGGAGCGCGGGGTCACAGAGGATGAGGTTCGGAAAGCAGTGTTTGATATGAGCCCGTTGAAGGCACCAGGGGTTGATGGTTTTCATGCACAATTTTTTTAGAAAAAGTGGCATATTGTGGGAAGTGACGTATGTTGCCTAGTTCGGGGTATCTTCATTGGGGAGGCTTTCGACCCTAATCTTAATAGAACACTCCTGGTGCTCATTCCGAAGGTGGATGGACCCGAGGACATTACTCAGTTTCGGCCCATCAGTCTCTGTACGGTAATCTATAAAATTATCACTAAAACGGTGGTGAATAGACTCAAAGGGGTGATGCCCAAATTGGTAGCCGAGAACCAGACAAGTTTTATTGCTGGCAGAAATATCATGGATAATGTGATAATGGCACAAGAAGCACTGCACACGATGCGGACACGGAAGGGTAAACATGGATGGATGGCGGTAAAAGTGGACCTTGAAAAAGTTTATGACCGTATTCGATGGGATTTTCTTGAGGATACTCTTTCTGATGCAGGTATCCCGAGGTCCTTTAAAGAAGTTATTATGCGATGTGTTTGCTCTGCCTCAATGCAGGTTCTTTGGAATGGGGAGCTGACTGATGACTTTAAACCTGCCAGAGGCGTCAGGCAAGGAGACCCTATGTCACCTTATCTGTTTGTTCTTGGCATGGAACGTCTGGGTCGGAGTATTGAGAAGGAAGTGAAGGCTGGGTGATGGTTACCCCTTGAATTTGGTAGGCATGGTCCCAAACTCTCTCATCTCTTTTTTGCTGATGATTTGGTCCTCTTTTGCAAAGCTAGTGTGGAACAAGCAGAGGTGCTGAAAACGGTGCTGGAACAGTTTTGCCACTTCTTTGGGCACAAAGTTAGCGGACATAAGACCCAAATTTTCTTTTCCAAGAATACTTCTGAGGATCTGGCCAACTCGATATGCGACAGGCTGGGATATTCTCGGGTCACGGATTTGGGTAAATATCTTGGGGTACCTCTGCTTCACGGGCGGATTACCAAAGCTTTGTATCGATTTGTTGTGGATAAAGTTAAAAGAAGATTGAATGGGTGGGAAGCGAAGAGGCTATCTCTGGCAGGGAGAGTCACTCTGGCACAGTCAGTTTTGCTGGCCATTCCGTATTATTTTATGCAGTCTACTCTCCTGCCTAAGGGTGTTTGCGATGAGATTGAAAAAGTTGCGAGGCAATTCATCTGGGCTTCCTCTGACTTTGGGAGGAAACCATCCCTGGTTGGTTGGAACGCAATTTGTCAGCCAAAGGCGCATGGAGGGCTTGGGCTACGACGGCTTTATCCGCAAAACAAATCATTCATTATGAAAATTGGGATGGCCTTGATTACCCAGCCGCAGAAACTGTGGGTTGAAATCCTCCGCCATAAATACAAGGTAGGAAACGGGTGTCCAGTTGAACTTAAAACGGGTCATTGCTTTCAGCTGTGGCGTTCCTTGGGAAAGGTATGGACAGACCTTAGAAGTAATATTAGCTGGACAGTGGGGAATGGAGAATACATTAAATTCTGGGATGATGTGTGGGTTCCGGAGGTGGGGGCGTTGAGGCAGCACTGCAAATCGCTAGTTAGGATACGTCCTGATATGCGAGTTGTTGAGGCGGTTGGATGGGATGGGAATTGGAATTGGAGGAAACTGGAAGATTGGTTTGAGAAAGGTATTGTGGGTTCTATTGCTGCTATTCCACCACCACTGGTTGCAGCCGAGGGTGATACACCGGGATGGAAGTACAAGGCTTTCGAGAGGTTCAAAGTGGCGAGCGGATATCATTTCCTGCAACATGAAGGTTGGGAAGAGGAGTCAGACCTTTGGAATCTGGCTTGGAAATTCAATGGCCCGCAACGGATTCAGCAATTCATTTGGCTTGTCCTTAAGCAGCGGCTCCTTACTAACAAGGAAAGGGTTCGGAGATTAATGGCAGTTTCCCTTCGATGCAGTATCTGTAGTAAGGTCGATGAGGATGTCTTGCATATTCTAAGGGACTGTGATGATATCAGGAAAGTTTGGAAGTCGTTAGTTCCAGCCACAGAGCATGCAGCGTTTTTCACTGCCCCGCTTATGGTATGGATGGCGGATAACCTAACGAACTAGTGGAGGTTGAAAGGGCCAAATGTGGATTGGAGAATTTGCTTCGGTGTGGTTATTTGGAAAGCCTGGGAATGGAGGAATCACAATGTGTTTAATGGGATACGAATTGATGTTAAAGGTCGGATAGCGCAATGCCTCGCTTGGGCCCAGCACATTCAGGAGGTAGCGGATAAACGACATCGGGCAAAAGGAGTGACGGATCAGACGTCGTGTTGGAGGCCGCCGCCTCTAGGCTGGAGTAAGATCAACACTGATGGGGCTGTGGACAGAAGGAGCCAGCGCGCGAGTACGGGTGGGGTGGCGCGGGATTACAAAGGACAGTGGATGTTTGGATTTCACCGTGAGGTTGGTCGCTGTCATCCTCTTTCGGCTGAGCTTTGGGCCATATGGAGTGCAGTTCAGTTGGCTTGGGAACGAGGAGTGCGACGTGTGATCATTGAAAGCGACTCGGCAAAAGCTATTCAGATGTTGAGTGAGAGCCAGGACCCGGACTCAGCACGAGGGTTGGTTGGGAGGATTATTGCTTTTAAACAGAAATTTGATGGGATTGCGTTTTGGTTTACGCCACGAGAAGCTAACACCATGGCTGATGCAATGGCGAAGCTTGGAGGAACACCCCTTCATGAAGTGCTGGTTTTCACGCAAGTTCCGAAACTCCTTAAAGACAAATTCCTAGAAGAATGTTCTAGTGGAAAGCGCTAGGCGTTTGGGCAATTTTCTTTTCCCAAAAAAAAATATCACCACCATCAGATAAGCTTGTGGAATGGAGGACATTTGAACAATTGGACTTAGATTAACTAAGTAATTGCAACTTTACACCTATTAATGATTAATTAATTACTCCACTTGAAGAGAAAAAGAGTTCATCAAGAAATTCCACGTCATCAAAGCAATCTGGCGTATCTGCGCCGGCATTACCTAAATATTACCCTAAAAAATACACAGATCGGCAAGAGTGCAGTGATATACAGACAAAACAAGTCACCACACTTCAATCCGAAACGGGAGAAGACCTTTCCTCACTTCGGCAATGGCTTCTGTAGTCAACACTTTCTACTCTATGAGATTATCCTCCAGCCCCACATGCAACTCAGGTCGAAATTCGCTGCTCGCAGCGACTCCAAGCTCTATTCTTTTCAACAGTAAGCTCATACCTCCTGAGCTTTGGGAAATTGTTAAAGTACTCTTTTGAATGCTTGTTCGATGTTTTTGTATGTGTTTCTTCGCTCTTATTTATGTGCATTGAAATCTTGAATTATCTTAGGACGGAGGCTTGTAGTGAGGGCCACTGAAACTGATACAGACAAAGGTATGGGGAATATTTTTATTTTACAATAATTCGTTTATGTTTTAATAGAATACCTTTTGTGCTTTTGCTCTTGAACTGTGAATTAATGAGTTTCCTGGAAGATGCGTTTGATTAATGAGGGGAAATGGATAGTGGGTTAGAGTTTGGATTGGCTTTTGAGATGTTTGGTGAATGTGTGGCAGTTGGAGCAAAGGCACCAGATAAGGCTCCCGCGGAGAATGGTTCGAGTATTAATCAGATTCTTGGTATCAAAGGAGCCAAGCAAGAAACGGTGAGTTCTTACATGTTAATAGAGGAATTTGTTCAAGGTGATTTTCCATATTACTGCAAGTATGTGTAGTGTTTAGTTTGGGAATGAATGATGATTGCCGGCCATCTGATTGAAAATCTTTATATATCTGCAAGAAATGTGTATAATTTCACTGAGCAACCAATGGCAAAGGAGAAATCTTTGTGTTCGTTGTTGATTTCTTTGCTACTATGTCCCTATTCAGCTTTGTGATGGAATTAGATTGCCATTGCATCACTGCTGGCCTTTGTTGGCTGCTGGCAGTGTGATTGCTTTGGTTAACCTGACAAAACAAGTTCATAAGGAAGTTTATTCAGTTATTTGTTTTATCTGTTCCATTTAAGAAGAACTTGATAGATGGACGTAATGATGGCGGCCGTTTATGGCATCTATATAGTAGGGCAATGAATAAGTGAATTGTGTAAAAATCCTAACGATTAGCTGATATAATTTTTTAGGCGTACTGTTGTTTGACTTAAAGTCATAGGGGAGATGGGAGAAACAACTTGATAACAGGACACATGAAGTCTTTTGCAAAGTAAAGTAGGCAGCACTTCAATGTTTTGGAGAAACCTTCTAGATTAAAATTGTCTTGAGATGGAATTTTTGTGGTGAAGTTTGTCACCACTGGTCGAAAGCCTTGAGTCTGTTTTTTCTCTTGGTATTAGTAAAGATTGCAATCTTGGCCACTGTTCAGTGAAGGCGATTTTGGATATATTCAAATGGGTATATATAGATTACAATAACAACCATTATTATTGTTCGTCGAGTGTTTGTCCCTTGAGTAGGGGTGCAAGCGGTCACGTTTGGGTGGTTTCTAATACAAATTTTGACCCAACTCAGATAGAAGCGCGTTAAGAAAAGTTTCAACTACTACAGGTTGTAAATTGTAATAAACCAAACGGGTTTCGGTCGGTTGGTTTATAAATTTTTGAGGATGGGTAGTCGGGTTATAAAATTAATAAATTTGATTGTCTTCTATAATAAATAAATATTTTAATTTACTATTTTGTAATATATTATTCTTGCGGGAACAACAAATTTAAATATAAGATTAACGAAAAAAATAAATTTATTAGCAATAACAAAAATTATAATACAAATGAACTGAATTTAAAATTTTTTTGTGTTTAGTTTCATTATTTTATCATTGTTTTTTATTGGAAAATTTGATGAATAATTACCATATATGGTAAGTTACACTTAACTAAGACCTTAAAGTTATGAAATAAATAATATTACGTACTATTATATTCGTACAATGGGTGGATCGGATAAATGCGGGTTTTAATTTATAAACCTGCAACCCGACCCAATTAAAGCTGGTTGTAAAAAAGTAGACCCACGGCTAGAAATAATAAAATCTAAACCAGCGGATTGCGGGCGGATCAGTCAGTTTTGGCGGGCTGGGCAGACCCCTACTCCCAAGTCAGAACACTAATCAGAAAAGAATGCAGGAATGAATATGCTGCTTAGACATATTAAAAGAAATGGTGAACAATGAAAGAAATTTAATAGGTAACCATGAATTATATATCCATGTGGATTCTTTTATGCCCTACCTTTTCAGGATAAGTGGAAGATTCGCGTTCAGCTCACTAAGCCTGTTACATGGCCCCCTCTTGTTTGGGGTGTAGTCTGTGGAGCTGCCGCATCAGGTAATTTCTCACTTGGCCATGTCATTGGACGCCTATGAGCCTGCAACATCAAACTTACACTCAAAACATCTCTCAGGAAACTTCCACTGGACCTTAGAAGATGTAGCAAAATCGATTGTCTGTATGATGATGTCTGGCCCATTTTTAACTGGGTACACTCAGGTATCCCCTTGCTGCCTTGCACTCATGTTACGTTAGCTATTTTTGCAACTTGAGTATTGGCTTCCAAATCCTGTCCATGTAATTTAGGGCTCTTCCAACATGTAGACAATAAATGATTGGTATGATAGAGAGATTGATGCCATTAATGAACCTTATCGCCCAATTCCTTCAGGAGCAATATCTGAAAATGAGGTATGTGATGTTTTAAGTCATCATTTGGAATAATGTGCTCCTTTCCTATATTAAGCACAAAAATGGTCAGGTGATTACACAAATATGGGTGCTGCTCTTGGGAGGCCTCGGCTTAGCTGCTCTGTTAGATGTGTGGGTAGGTCTTCAAAATAGACGTCTCTCTGAATGGTCTAGAATTATTCCCTGATAGCGCTTTCTGAATAGGCAGGGCATACTACTCCAGTGATATTTTATCTTGCGATTGGTGGATCCTTGTTGTCCTACATATATTCTGCTCCACCTCTAAAGGTATTTTACCTCTGTCTTTCACATTAAGGTAAATGCTTACTTCAAACTCACAAAGAGGATAAGCAATGGCAGTTTCAAATCTGTTTTATTGCAGCTCAAACAAAATGGATGGATTGGCAATTTTGCCCTAGGAGCGAGCTATATAAGTTTGCCATGGTAATTTTCTAACTTCCAAATTATTCGATGTTATGGTGGGTTTCAAGTGAAATGGTAAATTGCTTTTTTGTTGAGTAGGTTGATGATTTTAGTTCATCAGATATTTGTATAATTTTATTCATACAGTTACTCACTTACAAAGTTAATTTCAACATTAACGTACATGCCTGCACTCTGTCATGTTTCTGGACCTAATCATATACTTCCTCCGTTTCGTTTTATTCGTTATACTTCACCTTTTTCACGCATTTTAAGGAGGATCACTTTTTCCAAAAATACCCTTGGCCCCACAATATAATAACAATCACACCACACACGCAAAAAGTCAAACAGTGGGGCTCATTCCAAAAATACCCTTCATTTCATCACAAAAATTTTCCCAAAAAGGAAAGTGTAACAAATAAAAAGAAACGCCCAAAAAGGAAAGCGTAACGAATAAAACGAAACGGAGGAAGTAATTGGTTATCCATACATGCTAATATCATCGAGATGCATCTCCTACTCTTCCACGCCACCGCTTTGCCATAATGTGCGTCTTTGAGTTCACAAATACTGTATTATGCATAACGTTTTTGTTCAAATTTCTTAAAACAGGTGGGCCGGTCAAGCATTGTTTGGGACTCTGACACCCGACATTATTGTTCTAACACTCCTGTACAGCATAGCTGGTGTATGTTCTACCACTTCTTTCGTCTTGCCCTGTTCTTGTATGCTGAAATAAATTGAATCTTATTTACCTTTCTTCGTTTTATGTACTAGCTGGGTATTGCAATTGTAAATGACTTCAAGAGCATTGAAGGAGATCGGAAAATGGGACTACAGGTATCCCTAGTGCTAAATTTGGTCTGGTAGAGCCATATAATGTCTTTTCACCTACACTTGTATTTTAATGAGGTAATCAATGTTTGCGATCTTGTGGACAGTCACTCCCAGTGGCTTTTGGCGCAGAGGCTGCAAAATGGATTTGCGTTGGCGCTATTGACATAACTCAGATATCCGTGGCAGGTAACTTTTTACTATTTGCAGAGTTACATAACCTTCAACCAGAATGGTTGAAGTCTTGCTGACACCACTTTTGTGTACACCATCAACTAGAGTGTCAAATTCGAATATTTTTATGCTCACTCACAGATTTACCACCATGCTGCAAAAGTACTACTGTTGATTAAATTGCAATAAGTTTCTGAAGAATATTGAAGAAACAAAATAGAAAAGCCGTGATGTGCACTGCACTGCATATTGTGACCAACTAAGTAATTCATGACAGACCCAGAATGATACATGATACTTGCATAAATTCCTTTTCAATGGAATATGTTATATTGTTGCAGGCTATCTTCTCGGTGCAGGAAAACCATATTATGCTCTAGCACTCCTTGGCTTAGTTGCCCCGCAAATATTTTTCCAGGTAATGATTGTCAATATATTGTCGTTGACTTGTTGTAACCTGCTTTTAAGTGAGAACAAGTAAACAAATTTACTTGGTTTGACACGATTGAGATATATTCATTGTTAAATTCATTGCCAGCTGTTTCAAAAGCCCCGGAATTCTAGTCTGTCATCAAAGATTTAGATGCTATTATTTATTCAAAGTGTTTTCTTATGTCTTTGAAAAAACAAAAGAAATTCTATTGCGTCCTATATGTCTTGCATTTCCATGAATTTTCCACCCTTATATGGCTATCTTATGCTACTCAAACTTTGTGAATATAACCTGGTGTTGGGTATAATGCAGTTCAAGTACTTCCTAAAAGACCCCGTGAAATATGATGTCAAGTATCAGGTACTTGGTCGTTCCTGTACTCATGATTCATGAATATACTGTTTGAATTTGTGTATACAGTTGTTTCATAACACTTAGATACTGTTGCTCAGTATACTTAACTCATACATTTCAGGCTAGTGCGCAGCCGTTTCTTATACTTGGTCTATTAGTTACTGCATTGGCAACTAGCCACTGATCCTTATGTCAGGGACATGTAAACCTAAGGCTGAGGAGATGATTGTTTCACGAATGGGGAAACTGAAGCAGAAGCACCTGGGTGCCTCCTTTATAGCTGTCGAGGTGCTTGTAATAAATAGTAGCCTAGTAATGTAGCACAACCAGGCTTCTTCCTTCTCCTGCTGTGATTTCATTGTTCATCTGGTTAGTCTTTATTCTTGAGTTCAAGAATAAATCTGCTCCGGGATTGTGCAATCCTCGTTTTCTTTCTTTCTTTTCTTTCGAGTTTAATTTTAGGTTGGACATGTTCTTCCCAAATAAATTTTGATGAGAAACAGGTATAGTAATTTGTTACCAAAACTGCTTCTTGGCCATTTGTGATGTGTAATGCGTGGGCCGTGGTTAGGTTGTTGAATGTGAAAACGGTTATTTAGTAAAATCAGACGGTTAAGATCAAGTTAAAAAAG
>MAYD01760821.1:0-12901 GCA_001909325.1 Ruellia speciosa
GGTGATGCTAGGCAATACATCACGTGCACTTGTGGATGTTCTATGTGGATGTTCTGTATGAATGCTCTGTGTGGATGCCTTGTGTGGATGAATGCTGGTATGATGGTGTGATGAATACTTATGCGCTGTTATGATTTATGCTTATCCCCTACTACCCCTACTCATGTATCCCTTGCTCAGTACTTGGTACTAACCCCTTCTGTGTGCTTATGTGTGTGTAGATCCTTCCGGAGATGTAGCTGCACGCGGGGATGGGTTCTGAGCGGACCATAATCGTATAAAGATGTTTTGATATGTAAAAGATTTTGTATCTCAGATGGATCTTTGTAACTTTAATTTTGGTTAATGGAACAATTATTTACTATAATTGCTCTGGCAAAGAAGATACGTACGCCTTGTATTAGAACGTTTAGACTGACTGGCCACAGTCTAGGCGGGCTAATACGGCGGTAACGCAGCCCAGAGGCTTATGAATTTGGGGGCGTTACAGCTATGCACTGGGTTAATTAATTCAAACAGTTTTTTAAAACATTTTCCTTTTAAGACAGGTACTGGAAATTTGCAACTCTAGAGACATATACGGTTGTAATCCATTTATCTCAACGAAGCCATTTTGCTTAATGGCTTTGATAAAGATAAAATCCTTCCAAGGTCCTATCGTATTCCAATGAATTATTCTTCCAATAATTAATTAACTCATTCTCAACAATTAGGGCAAAAGCCCTACTATTTGTTGATTAATCCAATTTAATTGTTTCTCAAACAATTAAATTAATTTAATGGTATCCTAACTAAAAAACTTGAGCCTTTTCAATCTATAAAATTTTACTCAATGAACTCAGCTTGATTAATTAAAAAGCCATTGTTTTGAAATAAATTCTAATAGTTCTTTAAATTATTCATTCCATATTATCCACTTTATTTAAGATCCAAAAGAATTTTTGTGAGAATTTAATTAGGTCCATCACAATTAATTAGTCCTCAAGTCCATTGGGCTAGGCCCAATTTGCAACACAATCCTATTTTTAATGAAGTCCAAATTTTAAACAAGTGTTGAAATACTCATTTAATTTTAAGTGATCTAAAATTGGAATTAAGCTCAAATAACAAAGTCTTTTTTTTTTTTTTGGCAAGAGGTAAACCCAAACTATCTATTACAGAGTAGGGTCGGACGTTCCTCCAGTAACCTAGCCAGAAGAGGGCCAGGAGCTTGCTCGTACACGAGCGTGTTAAAGGTATTCAGGGACGAAAGTTTGGCCATAGCATTTGCCGCCATGTTGCGCTCCAGTGGCGTATGCCAAAATAACAGTGCTTCAAAGCGTGCCCGGGTCTCTAAAATTCTGCTAGATAATTCCGATCTATGTCCCAGATGGCTATCGTCATTCAAGATATTAAATAACAAAGTCTTGAATTAAATCTCACTTGACACACAATTATCAAGATAATGTTCTAAAAGGAAAATTAACTAAAAGGAGAATAAAACAAAATTAGAATGCATGTAACTGAATAAAACATAATCCTAATCCTAAAAGAGAAAGAAGAATTCCAAATCATTGAGATGTATTACTTGAATTGGGATTCAAATTCTACCCTCTATCAAAATCTTAATGAAAGAAACAAAATAAAACCGAAATTAGAATTAAGAAAAAATAATTTGAAGTCTTCCAAATGTTACACTTAAATACTCTTCTTTAAAAAGTTTGTTATATCCATCTTTGAAATGAAATCTTTGAAAGTTGGAAGGCTCATTGTGGTGTCATCGGGGGTCATCGGGCCGATTGGAGTCATTTACGAATTGGGTGGGTCCAACAATATCCGCTGCAAATGACATTGAAGAGAGCTCATTTGGTCTTATCGAGTCAAATAACATCGAAGTCATCGGGTTCTATTAGGCCCCATCAGGTCGAGATGTGATCGGTTCGATAATAATGATATTACGTCAGCATGCTTCAAAGATTGAGCGCAAGAGAAGTCAAAAGGATAGTTTTTCATGAAGAGACACATGTTTTCAATCAAATGACGCATATTTTCTCTCTCCACTATAAAAGGCACTCTATTCGAGGAAAAATGGCATCATCAACAATCATTAGAAACACTTCTTTTCATACTTTTCCTTTCATATTCTAGTTTTAATGCTTTCCTAGTGTATATTTATTATTTTCCTAGATAAGTACCTTTACTTTCATTGTAAATTGTAATCAATAAATTCATGTATCAATTAAATGGATTTTTTCCTTTAGTTTTTGATTAACACTATAAAATTCATTGTAATTGTTTGACATTCCAAACAACAGATTTGCGACCACAGTGGAAGTGAACAACCACCCAGTTAATTAAAAGACAACTGAGAATCCTTAGACAGTTGGGTATTACCCAGCCCAAATTGTAGCCTACATTGCGACTTCATTCAGGAAGAACGGTTCCACGCATGAATATGACGACCAATCAGAATACTCTAGCCATGGACACATTGGCGGCCGGAACCTCTGGGAACACCAAAGGGACTAATCTCCCCATGCACACACAAGGCATGGAACCATCAGGGGATATGAGGCTATGATAAAAGACATGATAAATGTGCAGTGCGTGAGGAGATTGCGCGATTGGGCGGAACCTATATAACAAACACACAGGCAGCGGGGATTTCCAATAATGCCTCAGTTGGCAGAGGGAAATTCGTACCAAATGATGGCAAATTTGTCGCCCGTTCAATCAAAGTATTATGGTTCGCCCCACATTTGTGGACAACATAACTCTCACAAATGCGAGGCTCAAGGGCCCAGAGGGAGGTTTGAAACTCGACCACCCCAAGTTAGACCGATAATGTGGTCGAGTTTCAAACCATTATACCAAAATTCGTATCCGAAGACCATTGTGCACGACCATCCCCTCCCACGAGGAATGAGGGTCCCAGATTTCACAACTTTCTCGGGTGAGGATGGCGCGTCAACCATTGAGCATATAGGGCGTTTCACAACCTAGATGGGAGGATTGGCCACTAACCAATTCTTCAAAATGCAACTATTTTCCTTATCATTAACATGGACTGCTTTTCAGTGGTTTGTTAACCTTACACCTGGTCCTTTTCACACTTTGACGGATTTGGAAAACTCATTCCATAACTGTTTTTACAACTCATTACCAACGGTTTCTCTTGAAGACCTCTTAGAGGCCAAGTAGGGAATTAACGAACCAATCGCGAAATACATTGAGCGGATAAGACATTTGAAAAGTAAGTGCAAAACTTTCGTTGAAGATTTTGAATTAACCCCTGTGGTCGTACAGAATATGGTCCCTAAAATAAGGGAACAATTAACCACTCATGACATCAACGAGCTATCCCATTTGGTCGCCAAGTCTGCCAGATTGGAGTGTCTATTTAGGGATACTAATCCCTCATCACGAAAAGGTAAGATGCCACAAATATCCAATATAGATATAGAGGAATGCCAAGAGGCTCTTGAAGCCCTCGATAATATCCAATATTGATATGGAGGAATGTCAAAAGGCTCTTGAAGCCCTCGATACGGTCGATGAAATGGCGGTAGAACGGATAAAGGGAAACCATTCCCGTGCCCAAAATTGCAACCCAAGTCAACAAGGAATAATGGGGTAAGGGATGTGCAAGGAAAATCAAAAGACGAGGACGTCGATTTTGACACATTTAAGTCAGATGAGATATTTGATGCCCTTCTTAGGGTAGGATAGATTAGGATTCCCTAGGGCCAGAGGTTGGCCACACCCGAGGAGACTATAGGGAAGGTGTATTATAAGTGGCATAATGCCTATACTCACGCCACTATGGAATGTAAACAATTCCATAGAGAGGTGCAGAGGGTGCTGAAGAGTGGGTGCCTAAAATTCCATACTATGGGGGTGGATGGCCAACCTTCTCCCCCCCATACCCATCGCAGTAGCCTCCGCAGCACCTTCAGCATGGAAGGAAAGTACTCAGGCAAGTGATGGCACAAACCATCCTGGTGGCAATGGCAACTAGGACAACGTCCATTTTCAAGCCAACAACCTCTCAGGATAAGGTCGCCCATGGAATATACCCTCCGTGGGCGAGGCACCTACTTGAAAGGCTATGGGAGACGTAGTAATAAGCCATAAAGTGGCTATGGGAAGTCTCATCGGGGTGGGCACCGTGGTTAGCAGAAAGGTGCTCAGACATCTTCGACCACCAGGACTTATAAGGGGCAGGTGACAAAGGCCAGGTTCAGTCCATACGGAACTTATGAGGTCCAGGTGAAAAATGGGGTTGTGGTTCAAACGAAGGCCACATGCAAATCACCATATGGTCCCAAAGGGGGCCATTAGTGGACAGTAAATCAGCCATCACCGGCTACTAATGTGGATCCCCATTTCCTAGAAATGACTCGAACCTAGATTCGAAGGGCCAAGCGTGCCTACGCAGCGGCACAAAGAGCCCGTGAAAGCCCCGACGTGTTTTCCTACACCATCATAACGGGGGCCAATGCAAGACGGAAGAAGGACGAGGAATTGTAGGGCCTGAAATAGCCTAAACGGTGGATCAACGGGCTTCGCCTAAAGTAGGGATCATTTGCCTTACACCCTTTGGGAAAATAAAAATAGAGGAAATCAAAGTCAGAGAGGATGATTGGGAGCCCCTGACTGCACGATGGGCCAATGAGGGTCTGGAATGTGCTTATTATCGACAGGTCAACAGATTACCCTTATCGGGAGAAGAGCTTAACCCCAATATTATATTCGACGATTTCAAGCCAGGGGAAATCAACAATTTGAATTCATTAGGTGACCAAGCCCAACCGCAGAATCGGTGATGAACTATCAGACCTCCATCGAAGGATGAGAACTGAAGCCTATGGACGAAGGGGGACCAGGGGCGGAGACACCCGAGAAGGGAGGGGGGCCGAATATATTGATCAACACGATACGAGTTTGGCCCTCCCCGACAGATCAGCCTGACCAACCATGGGAATATATAGTGGAAGACTACACAACGGAATACCAAGGGCCAACCATTGACATCACTCTGCCAAGGCGAGGGCCGAAAGAGTCGCCAAAGGCAGAATTAGACATCGTGTTCAGCCCGATACGTAGTGGGGTTCGTCCGCATCTGAAGCCCTTATACATGCGGGCAGTGATGAACGGAAAACCTATCGGTCAGGTGTTTGTTGATGGTAGGGCAGCATTTAACATCATGCACATTTCAACACTCAAGAAACTCGGAAAAAGCATAGACGATCTGGCAGAGGCTGACATCGGATGGCTAGTTTCACGGGGCAACTCACCAAGCCTTTGAAAGTGACAATATTCGAAGTCGGGATAGGACCGAAAGTCCTCCTAACTACGTTTTTTGTCATCTACTCCAGTACGTCTTACTCCGCCCTCCTCAAACGAGATTGGATCCATATGGTGCAGTGCGTTTCATCGACCCTCCACCAGAAACTGATGTTCTGGGACAAGGGTAAGGTGCTCATGGTTGATCGTCCCCAACACCATTCCAAAACTACATCTGTGGCGAGGAGGCAATGTTCTACAACTGCGTTATACCTCTCTTGTCTTAAAGAGTATCCCTTACCCAACTGTAAACTGGCCCACAAAGGGTACGTATTTTATTGAATGGTGGATGTACCATAAATAATGGCATTAAATAACAGCCAGAAGAATGCATTTATGTATCTCAATAAAACATGATGTTTTACAAATTGTGATTGTCTGATAAACTAATATGTGTTATGGTAAACGCGTTTGATGTTACCCTACCCCCACAGGATTTGAGTTATCTCGACAATACATCAGTGCCTTATGCATGGCCTGAACTTATAAAAAAAGGCAGCCAATGGAATACACCAAAGATCCATTGGTTGACTTTAACATGGGGACAGCGAATTAGCCTCGAACGATCCAAATCAGTGGTTTGCTAACTAAGCCACAACTCATAATAACCACATAAGACACATAATTCACAGAATATTTATTACAGGCCAATGTCCAATGTCTATTAAAAGAAAATGTGTGTCTCACACTGAGACTTCGGCCATAAAATACAAGTCGATTCTAAGAAAAATTTACAATATTTGGGTTTACAAATAAATAATTGATAAAATGAGTCAAGTAAATAAATAATAGCAGTAGAAATTTAAAGCAAGCAACGAGTATAACAAGAAGTAAAATAAATCACATAAGGGTCCCTCATTCCCAAAAAAATACCTAGGAATCCCAATGATTCCCAAGCCCATCTAGAGCCAGAGGTAATTCCTTTAAGCCCTGTTGAAACCTGCAATGTATGAGCAGCATCATTAGTCTCGAGACTAAGCAAGGAACAAATACAGAGTTAATTAAAATGCAATTTTAGAAATCACATGACGGTCAATTGGGAATATCTCCAATATATTCACCAATGGTAATTTAAAACGTGCCACAATATATAATGTCGTGGATGCACATTTTAAAAATATGCACTTTAAAAGATATGCAATGACAATTTCAAATTGCCCTCTTAATCAGTAAATTCCACTCAACAAACCACCTTGAATCCCCTAGCGTATCCTTTCAATGCACGCAAGCTCACAAGGGGGTCATACATGTCTATATACGAAATTACACGTCGTGTCTTTAGACTCGTCAAACAATACCCAAGCTACCCTACAAATTGCGGCACAACTCAGGACACCGCCCCTTGTGCAACTTAAGGCAGTCTCCACTTAGCGTGCTCCACAAACGTGGTAGAATTCTAGTTTCTCAAATAAAGACAAACTCCTATGCGACACGATTGAATACACAGGAGAAGTCAACTTACAGAAGTCATTGAACTCAAAGTGGCAAACATAAATGTGCACACTCGGCATGGAACCACATGATGCAGTAATAAATGTAGTAATTGAATAATTATAGGGTTGCAATATAATTAGCGCGGGACAATAATAATAATAATCACCATCATTATTCAGCATTCATCCAAAACTGATAAATAAATAAATAAATACTTGCACGTATTTAAATTTACCTGGCTGAATAAAAGTCGGTACTTTAATTTAATTTGGGTCTTATGGTTGTCCGAATGTAAGATTTTTTACCTTTATCAACAGTCTTGGACAGCCAAGACACGACTCTAACTTATATTGGGTGACTGGCAACCCTACAAATCAAAAGGTTTTAATTAATTATCCATCCAATTGTAGTCATTTAAGACTTAAACAAAATTTAAATTTTGCTTATGAATAATTAAAATAAAAGTCCAACTTAAACTTAGGTACACCAAAATTATTAAGTTCATGTCCAAAAGTCACATCCCATCTGAACAATAACCCAAACCAAAGAGAATTCAAACTCACTTCAAAGTGCTATTTTTCGAAATCCATGGCCATTTTAAAATCCTCACTCTGTTGAAACCTAACATCAGAATTTCATTTTCTCGAAATCCCAAGATTAACATTCCCTCATTGTCGAAACCCCTTTTTAATTCATGTATTTTGAAAAACCTTCATTCTAACATTCTCATGTTAATTCCAACCTCAATTTTTCTAAGACACGAGGGTCCAAAGTTAATCTTTAAAACCTTAATCTTTCGAAATCCAAAGCCAAAATGAAAATTGACTTCTGAAGGTTAAAACTCTATCTTTTCGAAATCCAACTTCAAAATTTCAAAATCACTTTTTAACTATGGATTAACTTTCAACTTTCACTTCAAATTCTAACTTTTCATTCCCTCATCAATTTCGTTTCTCTTGTACATACAACATGTTCTTTTTATGCTACCAACTCCAACAATCCCATTTCAACAATCATCACAATTGAATCTGAATCTGTAAGCATCAAAATCAAAAGTGTTGATAAACACTTTATCAGAATTTCCATGAGTCCAAAATATCCATGAGAACTCCTTTTAAAACTTGATAGAATATTCCATCAACCTTGCATTACATAGTGTAATGTGAAACAATGGACATGACCAAGCTCAAAATGAACTTCACCAAAAAATGAAGACAAAACCGATTAAAATACTCACCTTGCTTAGGAGATAGCTAATCCAAACTCAGATTTGAATTTTCTCCACTCCTTGGTGATTTTAATTGTCTCAACTTGAAGAAAGAAAACTAGGGTTTCTAGTTGCACACTTGTTGGGTTTGTAAACTGAAGACACCCAAATGTGGATTTATATACCCTTAATAGTAAGGATTAAAATAAATAAAACCCTAAAACCCAAAATGAATTCTTGGTCTGAAGAATCTGATCTGTTAAAGTCAAACTAAATCCAAAGAAGATCCAAAGTTAATGCTCGTCCCACAACCCTAGTCTTTCAAAATCCCAAAATAGTCCATTTTAACTTTCCATTTTGCAAGACCATTCCAGCATTTCGAAGGATCAACTTCCTTCCTTCAATTAAAACCTTTGTGGACCATCCTCAATTGAACCCAACTCAAACTCAATCCAGGGTTCAAAATCAAATGAGAATCCAAAACTAACTTTCAATTTCGAAAAACCAACATTCCATTTGAAGGATTAACTTGGCTGGCCAAAACTGGCTTTCTATTTCGAAAGACTAACCCTAATTTCGAAGGAATTACTTTTCATCCATTAAAACTTTTACCTCCTTACCTTTAAAGTCAAAACCAAGTCTGACCATCCAATTCGAAATTTACCTTCAATTTCGAAGACTGGCATTCAGTCTCGAAAGACCATCATTTTTACTTTGTTCCAATTGACTTTCTTCCTTGAGTTAGTTTCTTTTAAGCTATCCAAGTCAATTTTTAATCCTATATTAATTTCTGAATTTTGAATCCATTTCGAAATTGATACTTAATTTCGAAAAATTGATTTCCTCGAAGAGATTAACTTTATTTATTTCCAATATCCATTTCCTTGGTCAATTTCCTCTTTATTTTTTTTTCTCAATTTTTCTCATTAACTACTTCATGAAAATTTTATCTAATGAAAATTTTGGCTCTCTAGTTGAGGCCGCATACTTTCCAAGGTTTCCGAAATCTCAAAATTTTTCGCCAACATCTCGCTACTATCTAGATATTTCTCACAAGATCTAGAAAGATCTCGAAATATCTCGCCAAAAGTCAACTACCTTGGAATTCGTTTCAAATCTTGAATGTTGTTCCTTGAACCTCAAAACATCTAACTGTCCTGTCGGTTTCGAAAAATTCCCACCATGGGCTCCACTGTCGAGATCCTCGATTCTCGATTTTTCTGCGAAAATTTTCTAAGTCCTTAAACTTGTTGAAATTTTCCTTTGGGTCCCTAGGTTCCTTTCTGATTCTGAATCCAGCTCATCCTTGTCAGATTGATCTGTCTAATTTATTCCAAATCAAATTCTGATCTTCCAGTCTAAATCCGATTCAGTAATACGAGGTATTACAACAAATGTCAAAGCCCACTGTTTTGGACTAAAGGAGGAGAGTGGACAATTGTGGGGACCAGAATACCACCTAGAAGATAAATGTGATCCAATAGAAGATGAAGGCCACACTGGATCACAAAAAGAGCTACATCAACAGTTATTGGTGAGATAGAGAGTTTCAAAAGGGAGAGAAGATGTTATTGTGAGTCTCTCTGACGAAGGAAGTTGTACGCTTTCAGAAGTGTGAAAACCTTAGCCTGAGGTACATTGGATCTCACGAAATTCAAGATTGAGTACACAAATTTGTATATCGGCTGGCCTTACCCGTGGAATTATCAGGAGTCCACAATGTGTTCCACGTGTCACAATTGAGAAAGTATTTCCATGATTCATCTTACATTCTACAACCCCAAGTTATCGAGTTGGATGAAACCATGACCTATGAGGAGCAACTGATCAAGATCCTAGATACTAAAGTAGGATCAACTTGAAGCCATGATGTGCACATGGTCAAGATACTTTGGTCTAACCATTGTATCGAAGAAACTACCTGGAAGATGGAGCAAGAAGTGAAGGAGAAGTATCCCGAGCTCTTCACCAGGAGTAATGACAGTATGAGGGCATAATTAAAGCCTAAGGGGGTGAGTATGTAATGACCTAGTAGTGTTGAGGTAAATCTTAAGCTTTTTCTTAGTTACGGTACTTAATCCCTTGAGGGCATCTTAATCGATTTAGTAGGCAACCTCCTAAAATTTTGAGGACATAATTATTTATTTATTTAATTACTGGTTTATTGGTTTATTTATTAGTACGTCATATTTATTTTTGGGGCCCCTAACATTTAATTTAATGGAAGGAGATGGTGAACATGAAGCACTTTAAGCATAATTGGTTGAAGGGATTGACTAAATTTACTAGAGATGTGGGTTTGACCTCCCTTCAACAATACTTGGTGTTGCATTTTATTTTGTCAGCTTTAAGGGAATATTCCAAAAGATTTGAAGGTTGAACAAAATGCAAAAGTGGTTATCTGCAAATATCATCCAATTTGAGATCTCAAATGTATCTCAATTGTATATGAGCGCATCCACTTACCAGATAGCACAATTAAGAGATATGAAGAAAAATCTGGTACACAAAATTAGCCAGGTGGCCATCCAACACCCTCAAGATTGGCCAACCACATTCATTTTCACCAAATATTTTTTATTTTTACTATTAAATTAGTCAAGTCTAGTAGGCTTCAAATCCCGACAAGATTCGTATTCTGACCACTCCATCCTATTCACCCTATAAACACCCCTGCATTCATTCATTATTTCACACCCAAAAATACCAACCTTGGCCGCCCTCCATTCTCATGCTTCTTTGCTTGTCGATCACTAATTGCGCAGTCTAAAGGAGATCTTGTTTCTGACGAACACCCGACTCTGATATAAACAATGTAAGTGGATTGATGCCTTCGCATGAACTTCAATGATGGCCAAACCATGTTTCTTGAACATCCCACCACTTGATGCCACCACTATTTGCCATCCTCCTCTATCCACGACAACCGCTCGCAGAGGCCGCCTGCACATGCCAACGACCTTGATGAGCGGTTGCCATACCGAACAGAGTGAATGTTAGGGCCGCCCATCCAAGCAGACGACCCTTGCATTTAGCCCGCTGTCCCGAGCCATTTCTTCCTGATGATGCATTCACATGATAATTCTTGCACTACGTATGTCCGCTGTCTCGAGCCATTTCTTCCTGATCATGCATTCACATGATAATTCTTGCACTATGTAGTTTTCTTTCTCCTAGGTTCGCGTCCACAAAATTAACTTACTTTCTTTTTTCTAATTCCACAAAGAATCCAAAGAAAAACATATCTTGGAAAAATCCTCGTTGAATCCTAGTTCTTAATACCACCCAAATTCTTGGTGATGGCTATATTATTACCATCATTGTCAACATGAATTACAGGCTCAATTTTGTGCGCAATGTCAGCCACGTTCACGCACCACCGACAGAGAGTTGTTGATGCCTTCACCTCCACCACCGATCAAGACAGAGGCAAAGATACAATCAACAATAAACTCAAAGACAACATCATTTCGCCCCGTTGTTTAGAACATAGCAAGATCGATGTTGACTTAAAGGCATTGTAGATCGGTGGGGTGGTGATTCTGCATGCGCAGTACGATTACGCTAACCACTGAGGCCTTCCTGTGTGGAAATAGATCATCCCCAAGAAACTTTCCTTGATCACTGAGAATTTCGCTTTTAATCTTTCCAAGCTCTTTCACTCCTCCGATGCAATTGTGCGGGTCGTTCTCGTCATCATTTTGTTGTGGTTGGCGATGTCAAATGGTTATAGGCATTTGCACCAAAGTTGCGGTCCCGATGCCGGTCGTGGTGTGGCTGACATTTATCGGAATTTCCTAATGAGCAAACAGGCGATCGTGATCTTTCAGGAGTTGAAGACCAATCCTCTGCCATCCAATTTCAAAATGGTGGTTTGCGACTCCTCCCATTCTGTAACACAGATTAAGGACTTTTCGATTAGTTACCTACGTAGATTCTCATTATCATCCATTTTCTTATTTAAATAAGATGAATATTTGAAACTATTTTTCATTTATGCCACCAATGCTTTATTATTTTTATTTTTATTTTTTCAATTAACTTTAGTGGGTCACTACATTTTTTATGTAATACTAGAAATAAATAATTAATTCTACATGACCCAAAAATATGGATGAAACCCTAAACTAATGACATTTATCAATGCATTGCTTGGCCAAAAAATCGATATGGTATGTCAAACCCTAATTTTGAATTATTGCTACACTAATTTTATTCATTCATTAATGATCATAAATTCTTCCAGAGGTAGATATGTTCAGAAATGGCTACATTCAGTTTCATGCCAATGGGGGCCTCAATCAAATGAGAATTGGAGTAAATATACATCTACCCTTTTTCCATCTTTTCTCATTCTTTCTTACCGAGTTCATGACATTAATATTTTTGAAAATTGGAATTAATTTAAATTCATCAGATATGTGATATGGTAAATGTTGCAAAGCTGATGAATGCGACTCTTGTCCTACCTTTGCTTGATCATGCCAGCTTCTGGACAGATCCTAGGTACATATATATGGGTGTTTTTCTTCGATAACTATTGTAAGTGTATTGTTATTTCAACTATTGATTTTATTTGCATATATAGTGACTTTAAGGACATTTTCAATTGAAGGCGTTTCATAGAAGAATTAAAAGATGATATAGAGATTGTGGAAGAGCTGCCAAGAGATGTTGCACATGTGAAGCCTACGTCGAAAGCGCCGGTCTCATACTCTAAGGTGATTGATGTGATATACATATATAGAAAATATGTAGATTGATGATCGATAATTATAAGTTGAGATTTTTCTTAAATTTGATCTAGTTTCGTCAGACAAGTTACTACCGAGGTGCATGTTAAGGTCACTAAAAAAGCGCAAGGTGCTCAAGTTCACCTACACGGACTCGCACCTCGCAAACAATGGCCTGCCTCCATCCATTCAGAGCCTCAAG
>MAYD01760866.1:0-12078 GCA_001909325.1 Ruellia speciosa
AAAAAAAGGCGTCGCCCATTCGGTCGCCAAAAGGGCGACGGAAAGGCTTTTGGTCGCCCTTTCCGTCGCCCTTTCGCGATTTTCTTGTAGTGACATGTTTTGGATGGTGAACAAGTTGTGACATTTACGTGACTATTATTGTTTTCCCTTTTTTGGTTATTTGGGTGTTTGGTTGATTTATATCTAATTTTCTTTAAATCTTCAATGTAGTTTTCAATATTATTTTTAGTTTGTAGATTAGGTGTGAAAATAATTGATTTGAAGAATGCATCGATGGGTTCGCATCACAACAACTCAATCTTTAATGGTTTAGCACTGTACTTGCGAATTCTATAATCTGTATAGTTCATGAACATGTTATGATTGGCTTATAATGTAATGCCCCCACTTATCCCAATGGGCGCGCCACACCGTATTGGCTAACCTAGACTAGTGGCCAGATAATCTAGGCTCGCCAACACAAGGCAGGTACAACGAAATCACATAGACACGTAAGCATATAAGGTTCCCAATTCCGGAATTAAGTATTTTCGGATAAGGAAAACGTTAAACACATAGATACATATCTGAGTTCACATAGACAGTCACACACTAACAAAGTATAAACTGAAGTAACATCACACAACCACCGCCTACTAGCGAGAATTAAACTAAGACAAAACACATAGTCAAAATACACACCAATAGAACAACAGACGACCCTAACTATAGTTCTCTCAGCCCATCTCGGATTTAACCATGCTGATCATCCATACCTGAAAGAATAACACACGGGGGGTCAGCCACCGCTGAGCAAGGGATCCCCCTCATACAACAACAATTACAACAGCATGATATATATAAAGCAATAAAGGAGAGCGACACCGTTAACCAACTCATGTGTCCCATACCAGGCGTTCGGTTAATAGTTGTAAAGAATAAGATGCAATGCACGTGATGCATGAATTCTAACGTCCACCTATCTAACATAAATGCAACACAGAAGATGCCTATCGCGCGACTAACAATAATGGAGCCCGTTCTCGGCCCGCTCAAGATCTTTCCCTACCACAGGGGCATCCCTCCCACAGGGGCATCCCTACCACAGGGGTAATATCGAAATCACACACAGTGGAACCACGTATACCACATACGGGCCCGACCAAGCACACGCACAGAAGTCAGTAATCATACCAGCACATACCGAGAAAACCACTCTGGGATTTACAACGCACACGTCATAGGTCAGTACTATAGGAAAATACTCACACACACCAAATCGCCCCCAGAGGTTTATCACCATGTAAAACCACATGCAAGAGGTCAATCTCGAGCTATAAATATCAATCAAGCCCAATCGTCAGGGCCTCGCCCAACCGGCGGGAATCAAAACCAGCATTAACAACATCTTAACCCACAGAATCATCAGTCACAAAAGTCACTTAGGCCAAATCATAAAACAGTCATCAATAGTACATCTGATCAACACGTACACAACCATTTTGCCCAAACGGGGCATTTACACAAGTCTCATCAAAACCGTGGCCAAACGGGCCAAAAGAACATCAACACCCAGCACAGTAGAAGGCCGATCGGGCCAAAGGTTGAGACACAATCCCAGTTAACATGGTAAAATCAACGTACTCGAAGTCAGTAGATTCGCCTAACTCGACTACGTTATAACTCGCTTACGGAATTAAAAGAGGTAACGTCAATAGCACAAGTCAAGTAGCAACCTAACCATCTCCAGTCTTAGGTTCAACCAACCTAAGGAAATCAATACCAATGCATAGAAACCAGAAAAACTCATTTCCCGCAACACTGCTCATCCCGCGGTCTGAGCCGCGGTCACAAGACTGCGGGCTCGACCGCGGCCCTCAAATGCCCTCTGAAATTGTTGCAACTTTCTAGATTCTCGAAACACCCTAAAATAAGCCTAATTGCATAAAAAGAACCCCTTACCTGGTGAATTAACTTGGTTGAACAAGTTGGAGAAAACCCTAGACACTTGAAGAAGCAGCCAGGTTCAAGGAGGCCTACCAAATTCAATTATTATCCAATCAGAAATCCGGAAGATGTTTTGGAAACTAGAAAATGAGTACTACAAGTTCACTGAGACACTAACCTCAAATTCCCACTGCAATATGCCCAAAATCGTCCTCAAAGTCAGCTCCATGTTTATTCAAAATCTGCGAACAGAATTTTCTTCCAACTTTAGAGACCCAAAACTTGATGATCCGAACCTCAAACTGAAAAAGTGAACCGTGTATCTTATAGTAGGAAGTGTGGGCTACAAAATTACCTAAGACATGCTATTCCAAATTCCCCCTCCAAGATGAAGAAAGACAGCCTCCAAGGGAGCTCCTTGCTCATTCAAAACCTCCTACTTGCTTGTTCATAATCTCTCTCAAAGATTTCTAAGTGCTCCAACTGAGGTATGAGAGTGGAAATGTGGTAAATGAGTTGTGCTACACATGCCCCACCATTTGTAGACTCAAAACCCGCACTCACCGCTTCTCGCGGTCATGGTCGCGGTCACTTGACCGCGGAGGCTCGACCGCGGTCCCCAACCAGGCTAAGCTCAAATGCTGCTCTCAGTCCAGGGAGTCCAATGGTGCAGAAATCATCCCAAGATGTGAAGTAGTTAGGGAGATACACTCGAAAATCCGTACTATTTACACTTCTCACGTGCGAAACGGGGTCCTGAAGTCACAGAACGATAAGGCTAAGGTTCTAAGCTCTGAAATTCTAGGCTCTGAGATACGGGGCATTACATATAAATATTTTATCATTGTCGTCTGCATAACTACAATACTAATACATAAATTATGTTTTTGGTTATTTATGCAATAGGTCTCTTGACAATTATAATGCCTCTAAAAAAAGCAAAAGGCTGGTTCAAAGAAGGAGACCTCTATTCTCAAAAAGGCGACACCCTCTGTGAAAAATGAAACAACTGCTGGAAAATCCGTTGAGAAATAGGAAAATTCTAACATAGAGAACATCACCACAAGATGTTCCCCAAAGTATTTCATGGCAGTAATGAACAAAGTTACGAAGAAGTAGACGGAAGAACAAAGCGGTGCAATGGAGCAATCACTTTTTGCACACTTCTTAATGGCACCAAAGAAGAACAATAGCGCAACAAGGTTGAAGGCAATACTTGATGTGTTTGATATGACCGACTCCTTCTTCATCGTCGAGGATGGAATCAGACTTCCATTTTCGACACCCGAGTTCTTATGCGTGTTGGGCTTGCATTACGTAGGGCAACACGTGGATCCGACAGTTGTTCTGAAATCTACAATAGTGGAAAAATTCTTTAGTGGATATGTGACAAGTGTGAAGAGGGGAAAAATAGCAAAGATGATGGCCAGTCTCGCAGGGAAAAAGGAGGATGCTAGAGTCGAGGGTGGGGTGGATGACTTCACGAGGATTTTTACATTGCTGGTATTCAATTGTATTCTCTAATTTGAACTATAACACTCCCCGCCATGTATTGCACTATGTTGACAATCTGGACACCATTGGTGAGTTTGATTGGGGTTAGCTGTCTATTCATTCCTAGAGAGGTTGTCACGCAACGGAAAAAGAAGAAGAATACATTGATGGTTGTACCTTCGGGCTTCTGGTAAGCGCCATATTTGGTTGTACTTTTTTGTCATATTTAATGCATCTACTGTACTTCATTTGTGTTTTATATTAGGTTTTTCACTGACTAAAACATATGTCGCATAAATCTTGTCGTATGAGCACATACGGATTCTTGGAAAGCCTTTATATAGTAGTAGATTCCCTCGTTTTTCAAGATGGGCAGACTGTCATGCCCCATTGTCGGCATGTTAGACGCAAGTTCAAACATTGTAAAAGGCTGTTGTTTGTGAATTTTACATGCTGCTAATTGAAGAAAAATTCCTGCTGCCAATAAGAATGATACCTAAGGTAGAGTATTTACAAGTTTTTCCTATGTAATGTAATGTTCGTATGAAGGATGATGTTAATAATATTGTATTTTGTTTCCTTAATTGGTCTTGGAGATAGTACTAATAACTATTCATTATTGTAGGGTTTAGGAGCTGTGTATAGAAATAGAAATAGAGGACTTGTTGATGAATGCAAGGAATTGAAAGAGCACAACAAAGGTGATGCTGTAGATCATGAGAGGCAAGATAAATACTTGGATTGTAACTCCCCGGTTTTCCGCTGGTGCGCTATGCCATACTGATTAGTCTAGACTAGTGGTCAGTTAGTCGAGGATCATCAGTACAAGGCAGGTAATTCAAATTTAGCCATTAGTTAGCTCTTAAGTCGAAATTAGAGTAAAACTGAATCACACATAATATAAGCGTCAAAACGTACAGATTTAAAATACAATAGGCACTACCAAACACCTAACTAATATAATGTGATAAAACGGTTCTCTCAACCCAATCCCCGTGTGCAGCTAATCACAATTATTAGGATCACTTGAAAAATATAAAACACTTGGGGGTCAGCAAAAGTTGAGTAAAGGGTTCCCTGTAGGCGAAAGCCCCTTTAAAATCAAATTGATAAAAATCTTTTCCCTCTTGTTTACAAAATTTCAACACCAGTCAAATGAAAAGGTAACATGAGGTATATTAATGCAATAAATGGTGAATACAGAATATAATGAAAGCAACACCATTAATCGATGCACCCGTCCCATACCAGGCGTTCAATTAACAGTTAGTAAATAATGCAATGCAAGTGATGCATGAGTCCTAACATACACCTATCTATTCTAAATGTAGCACATAGTATGTCCAACGCGTATCATCCTATCTGGGCATTGTTAATTTGGTCAGCCCCAAACCCTTCCCAGGCAGCAGGGTATCATCACAGGAACTACGTGTCCACCACACGGGCCCACAACATGCACATTGAACCACGTGTCCACCACACAGGCTGAATCACATATGCACATAAGTTAGTAATCACACGACACATATCTTAAAACCACTATGAGAATTTTATAAAAATCGCATGTTAGCAAGATCTGTGAGTTCATTAGCAGTTAAATAATGACCAAATACACACATTTTCCCCAGAGGTTTTCTTTCGAGTAAAACCACATTCTCAATCAACATATACCAATATCTCAACATCGCAATAGACCATCACACAGGGCATCGCCCAACCGGGACTGTCATCGTAACCATCCATAACCAGGAAGGTCATCACATCGAATCAACAAAGTCAAATAATCATAAAACGTATTGCCAAAATGGGGCCTTTCCCAAAATCCTACCAACACAGTGGCCAATCAGGCCAAAACAACAGTATCGAGTCACATCAGGCCAAACGGGCCAAACATAATATCAACACAGACCGATCAATCGTTTACAATATCATTTTCCGTCGAAATCCGTATTTCAAAATATATCTTTCGAAAAAACATCCCAGTCAACCGTTTCAAAATACCAAAAGCGTTTCAATATTATTCAACAGTCAGTTGATAGCATCCTATCACAGTCTATGTCATAAAATCGAGCACGCGTGTCTGAAAATAGGCAATGTCAAAATCAATCTCATAACATATTATAAAACACTACCATACCCCGTGGTATTCGTCATCCTAACCTAAACCACAGACACAAATCGAACCAGACAAGTCCCAATTTCTCGCGGTATTCCACCGCGATATCCAATACCACGGTGAAAATCGTCGATGCCAAAACAGAGCCAATTTCAACAAAAGTTTCCAGATTTAAACAACATCCAAATAGGGTTCCAAAAATGTAAAAATAACCCCTTTCCTTATCTGACGCAATCCCCTTGAAGAAATTTTCCAATCCAAATCTCACTCAACTTCAAAGGACTCCGTCCCTAAAATTCTGAAAACAACCCAGATGACTGCTCCCCAGTCTGTCTCGTAATCACCCTTCTCAAAACCTAGAAAGTCACAATTTATATTCCCAATCAGATTCCAGTATTAACATTTTCTAAAATAATAACTCTAACTGGCTCAGAAACTAATAATGTTTACTAATAATAACCCTTAATAATACTAATAATACTAATACTAATACTACTACTACTACTAAAGATAAAATAATAAAAATAATACGATTAAATCCACTTAACGCAATTTCTTCACGCTCAGGGCTTACTATACTAAATTAACCAAATCCGATTATACTTTGATGATGAGAAGGAAAAACTGAACAATTTTGGAAGAAGAAACTCACGAATGGTCCGACGAATGCTAAAAATAATCACCACCAAGGAATCGGCTCCGGGCCAACGGTGACCGTTTAAAATTTCAATTGGGTCATTGTGTAGTTCTCAGTCCCACGATCACTATACTTAAATTTCATCAAAATCCTACAGTCGACGATGGCGTAGGAGCAAAAAAATGTATACGGTTGGAAAATAAAAACAAAGATACATATGTATCTTATTAATTCAGATAAAATGAAAGAAAGAAAATTGACTCAAGCAATGGAAATGAAGAAAATTATGGTTAATTAATATAAAAATAACGGAAGGCGGCGGTGAGGTGATGGTGGTGGTGGTGATAATGATGATGATAATAGAAACTCAAGCCATATTTAAAATAATTGGGTACTTCAACATTCTATTTATAAAATATATGCTAAAATTCTAAAAATTCGCCAAATACTGTAGGGTTAAATTAATTCGCACATCTAAGTCACTAATAAGAAAGTACTAAAATATTGGGGATATAACATGGATAGTCCCACGCATCAAAGGGAGGCAACAAGAAATGATGGTGAAGAGGATGAGTTTCGTGATGTAGAGGATGGTGAGCTTGTAGATGTTCGGAATGATGAAAGACCGGACCTAGGAAATGATATGAAGACAGAAATACAGTGGGTGAGAAAGGACGGCGAAAATGGTGAGAGGCTGGATGCAATGGTCGTTAAACGCCTAACTAAATGCAAAGGGATGAAGGATGAACCTTGTGGGGGCGTTGAGGACATGGAGCTAAATGCAAAGTGGTGCTCCTCTGTTGTATGGGATGTCCAACCGGACAGACCGTCGACCTAAACCAAAAGATGAGGGATTTGTTACTCCCAAAAATTTTAGAAAAATTACCAAATGCTCCAGATCCACACAACAGCTTAAATAAAGTCTAAAAGTGTAGAAAAACCCTTTCTTGGTCACTAGAAAAAAGAAATACCCCTTCCAAGTGAAGAAAAACCCTAGAGGATAGATTCAAGATGCTAACTTTTTGGAAGCTCCTATAAAATTCAACTCCTCAACCAAATCAAAATCCGGCGATTGATATATAAACTAGATATAACAAGGTCTCACTTACCAAGATAGCTGAATCGAATCATAACCAAATGAAACTCAATTATCAAAATAGTTAGTTGCCTTACTCAAATATACAACCCTATATTTGATTACTCCGGATACAGTTACCAAGAATATCCTAAATGAATGAATTTAAGAAATTATATATTCACATCTAAAATTTATTATTCACTTTTTGTAAATTAATCATTATAATTTAAAATTTCATTATATGCTTCATCATTTCAAATTAAAAATTGTTTTTAATAATATTCATACTTATTAAGAAATATATACAAATATCCAAGTACTTTTATTTAATATAGTTACTATGATCGAATGAATGCATTTTAACAAGGATAAAATGAAAAACTAGTATAGTTTATTTAATATAATTTTGCCTTTGAAATAATAAAATTATATTTATTTTGATATATTTTTTATTTCCTAAATGATAATTATTTTGAGATTAAGGAAGTAATGCTTTATAAATTTAGCATATGAGAAAATTGGCAATGCGAATGGAACGATGAGTCACCCTGTCCCTGCGTAGATGAGCACGTGCCGGTACAGGATTGGGAATTGACGGAGCCGTGATTTGGGGCTTTTACTATTACTTCAATTAATTACGTATGAAGTTATATTTAAATTTTTCATTTTTTTTATACATTAATGTTAAGATAGGTGGTGGGAGCTTCTACCACATAAATTACAAAGGGTAAATAAAGGAAACGAATAAGAGTCGGTGGTGATTCAAACCCCCAACCCTAAGGTTGAAAGTTGAAAACTTGGCCACAAGGCCAAGCCCCAATCCCCTAAAGTTTTCATTTTAAAAAAAAAAAATTTGAGGTTGATTTCTTAATTATCTCTTATATTTTAAAATTATCTTAATATGTGCATTTCATATCATTGTGAAATATTTACATAATATAATTAAAATAATTAAATACACTAAAACTCTATTATAAATATAATCAATCATAAAATACTTTTAACAAAAAAATACTGATGGTTAAAGTCAAATTTTAATTAATAATTTATTTTCAATAAAAAGTTTAATATGACACTACAAGAATTGTGCCGGGATGCGAGGAAATGTAGGAGAGAAGAACATTTTCTTGCCTTCAGGCAAGGAAGGAGGCGAGGAAGGACATTTTCTCGTCGTTTCCTCGCCTCTCGAGGTAACGAAATAGAATATTGTCGCCTCTTTTAGAAATAAAAAAAATAGAAAAATAAATTAAATGGAAACGACGAATGGGGTGACGAAATTTTCGTCGCCTCCCGTTTTTATTTTTTTAAATAAAAGTAAAATGCTAATTTATTAAGTTAAATATAATTAAATAATAAATAGATATTTAAAACTTTAATTATAATATAAAATATAATTAAATATTAAATATATATTTTATGAAAAGTAATTAAATATAATATATAATTTAATAAGTAAATATATAATTAAAACTTATTTAAATATTAAATATATAAATTATATATATATGTCTATATATATATTATTGTTCTAATATATGATATAAAAAATTAATTGGCCAAATGAAAGGAAAGAGTCTTGAAAAATCTTATGGATACGTGGGTGGGACAGGTGGTGATGTGGGTTCGAGTGCCTTCCATTTTCCTTGTGCAAGAATTTTCCACGCCTCCCATTTTGTTGGGAGGCGAGAAACGAAGCGAGGACATAGACGATGAAACGAATCGACAGGCGAGAAAAGTTTTTCCTTGTCTTTGGGAAAATTCATTATTAAATATTTTATAATATGAAAATTAAATTATAATTTATCATTAATAAAGGCATCTCATTTGTTTCACATCTAAATATCTAATTTAATAAAATTGTGATATAGGTACATCTCATTTGCACCATTCCCTAAACATTTTAAATTTATGTGGATGCATGAATCCATGAAATGAGATATTGAAACACTAAAAAAATTGAGTCGGAAAATATTATCCAAATCCATTAATGTTTGACTATCCATCCCTTCAACAAGTAAATCAATTAGTCGACAATAATTGGAACCTTTCAAAAATAGATAAAAAAAAAAAAAGAAAATCCTTCTTTCCGTATTTCTCACGTTAAAAATCTTTCTTTTCTTTGCTACACAGTTTATTCTTGTTTCTTGGTTCTCACGGTAATTTTGCCAGCTCTTTTTTCATCATATCACCCAAGTCTACCCAAATCATAACACGGTAAAGAGTTTAGGTATACTGAAATAATAAATGTTGACATATTGTTGTTGGACTATTTTTTTGTTATATTATTCTTAAAAAACGTGTTTTATTCCTAAAAAACGTGTAAACAATGTCGCAAATTATAAATGAAAATATAAAGAACTAAATGAACGGAGAGATTCAAATTCACAACTCAAATGTTAAGAGATTAACGATGTAACACCCCGATCCACTGCAGAGCCGGAAGTGGTTACGTGCCCTTTGGGATTGAGGACTGACCCCACAAATCAACACAGGTTCTTTTCAGTGCGCTTTGGCCTCACTCACGCACACCCTGAGAGACTTCCCAGGGGGTCACCCATCCCAAAATTACTCCAAGGTCAGCACGCTTAACTTTGAAATTCTTATGGGATGGTCACCAGAAGCTCAACTGGATGCCAAGGTTGAATTGACAAAGGTGATGAGGGTTCGAGACCCTATCACAACAACCTACCGAGGCGTTGGCGCCTTGGAGAGGGGTTGGGGTGACATTGGGCTGCAGAGCTGGCACCCAGCCTCAGACGCTCCATGGAGGTCAAGCTGGGGTGTCACAAATGAGCTATTCGACAATTGGAAATAGATAATTCATTCTAACTATTTATATTTTAATTTACATATTGAGACTAATAGCAAAGTTCGGGAATTGACGCTATTTGAATTAGGTTGGAGTTCGAATTTCCATCAATTAATTTTCTTTCTTTTATTCTCACTAGTATTTTATGAGATAAATACACACATCTATTTTCAAAGAATGAGATAGTGGAAAAATTAAAAAGTCCAATGTCATAAATGGGGTGTTTTGGTTTGAGGGCAAAATGAATTTAAATTTATAAAGTTAGTTTTTAATGTTAAAAGAAATCATTGACTAATAAATTGATACCCAACTTTAAAGAATTAGATTTATTAAAATATTTAACAATATTATTATGTATTTAAATTCATGGTAAAATTCAAAGTAGGGAGCGAACACCCCTTACTTTACAATAACGTGAAACGGATATTAATTCAGGTGCATACATCAACTCACCATTCTAGCAAAGTAAGATAGTTTCACAATTGAAAAAACATTGACAAAAAAATATTGGCAAAAATCATCTCATCTCAAACATGGCATATATCACAAAGCAATACTCCCTTGCAATGGCGACCACATTATGCTTGCTCCTCTTCATCTCAGCCGTCCATTCCGCACCCTCCAACAATATCTCCGCGGTATACGCCTTCGGCGACTCCATCCTCGACTCCGGCAACAATAACGGCCTGCCCACCGTGGCACGCTGCGACCATGTGCCCTACGGGATCGACTTCCCTGGCCATATTCCCACGGGCAGATTCTCCAACGGGAAGGTCCCCACGGACATCATGGTCTCGGAGCTGGGGATCAAACCGGTGCTGCCGGCGTACCTGGACCGGGGCCTCAAGGACCGGGAGCTTGCCAGCGGGGTCAGCTTTGCCTCGGGGGCATCCGGCCTGGATAAGCTGACTTCGACGGAGGCCTTCAGCCTCAGCCTATTGAAGCAGCTGGAGAAGTTTGAAGAGGGGTTAAAGAGGATGCGGCGGACGATGGGAGATGAAAGGGCGCAATGGACCGTGGCGAAGGCGGTGTATGTGGTGGCCGCCGGGAGCAACGACTTGCTGTATAATTATTACGGGCTGCCGCTGAGGAGGAATATGTCTGTGTCGGAATACCATGATTTGCTGCTCAACAACATGGAGGATTTCATTATGGTATGTATATGCATGGGTACTGTTGAAATCTTTGCTAGGAAAGTAATTAGTAAATTTTTATAACGTTTATTTATAATTGATGGGTAAAATAATTTTACAATACGGACTTATCAAATTTTTTTTTTAATATATGATATACACATATATAAATCCTATTTTAAATATCATGAAACCTAGGATTCAAGTATAAATTAATGTTTTTTTAAAATTAGAGAGATATATATGGTCTAAAAAAATTGTATTACAGGTGATTTTATTCCCTTTATTTGGGACTAACTTTTGGCTTGTGATATTGGTGCCTGCATGAAATTTTGTTCCAGAAATAGTAAATTTTTATACTTTATAAAATTATGATGAAATGAATTATAGAGTGAAAGATGACAACATTATAATGATGCATCTATTAGTTTCTGATGCCACTGATCATACAAAGCTTTGCTGATGAATTCTACTAATATGCCATCACTAAATTATACTATATATATATGCATTTATGGTTATAAATAAATAATCTTTATTTCGATCACTTATTCACCACTACTCCACATAATTGAGTTATATACATTTTATCGTTAAACATTACAAAGAATTTCTACGGGTAGGCGAGGAAATGAGGCGATGATTTATTTTCGTCACTTCGAGGTGACGCTGGAGGCGACAAAATACGATTTCGTCGCCTTTATTTTTTATTTTTTTAAAATCAAAAAAATAAATTAAATGAAAGCGACAAACGAGGTGATGAAAAATATTTTTTAAAATATTTCATCGCCTCGTGAAGCAACGATATATGAAGAAGAAATCATGTAACGAAAGGGATTCTTATTTGTACAAATGGTACTTCGAACTTGGAACGAGCATGAAGAA
>MAYD01760870.1:0-17344 GCA_001909325.1 Ruellia speciosa
CAACCACTTGATAAAACCTTGAAGTATTAATCCGAACACCTGCAAGGTCCTATGTCGCACTTAATAACCGGAAGAACCTAGATAATTATTCGGACAAAATAGTCTATAAGACTTGAACAATAAAATGTTCATGTATAATTAATTAATGGAATGGGCTTATCAATTAACCAATCATTTAATTGAATTTAATAAAAGTCCAGTGGGTTTGAGGAACTAATTTAATTAATTTGGGTCCAGCATTTTAAAGAAGCCCAAATAGATGGATTAAATGTTCAGTGCCATAATCGAGAATTTGCACAGTGAGTGATAATCGAGTATTTCAATGTTTGTTCCATAATCGAGAATAATATGAGGATCGAGTAATTGGTCTGGTAGTGGCATGATCGAGTATTTTAACTTATAAGGCCATAATCGAGTATTCATGTCATCCGATTCTCGATTCTATGCTTTATTTGTTCAAGTCTGCTTCTTTTTAACTTATTTCCCTTTTACGGTAAAAGCCAGCTCTTACAGTAGAGTACAATACATTTAATTAAAGTCTGAAACCACACAGTACCATGATGTGTGAAAGTTTGGCTTATTATGGATTTGAAACTCAAGTTTGTTCATAGCAAATAATCGGTTTGTGTCCATATTCAACCAATTCATCACATCTTCAAGTTGTTCATAAGGAAAATGTCCAGTTCAATCTTAGTGAAAATGATGGAAAGTGTGGAAAGGTGTTTTCCTACTATTTTTCATGGAAAATAAACCAAGACATGAGTTTCTAGCATATTATTGTTCTCTGAAACAGTGGCCATGAGTTAGAACATAAAGTCTCCATTTTCAGAATATTATCGTGATGGAAATGCAAGTGAAATGATGCTGTTGATGGAAATAAAATGAGGTGGACAATATGAACAGGTTATACCTCAAGAACAACAAGAATAGTCTACTAGAACTTGGTGAAGTATCCCCACGGCTTGAAGAAATGTTACAGGTGGATATTTTTGCAGAGAGTAAAATGGTGAAATGGAGAAGATGAAATGAACAGGAGGCACAACCCTAAAAGACGTCTGGTGTGGGTTTATATAGACTGTGATATTCCAATAATGAAATGAGAAGATAAGTAAATCAGATTGTGTATTGGAGGTTGGAGCTGAATCGAACAATAAAGCATAATCGAGAAATAAGACAAATCAAGAATCTGGTGTGTGGAGTAATAATCGAGAATTCTGGTTTCTGTAGCATAATCGAGAATTTGGAAGTGGAGGGGTATAATCGAGAGTTTCAGATAATCGAGTATTGGAGCTACTGTGTCATAATCGAGTCATGCTATATAATCGAGAATCGCATGCTGCTGCTTCATGATCGAGAATCGAAACATTGGTGTCCATAATCGAGTATTAAGACTTCGGCTGCATAATCGAGTCTTAGCGCCTTACGATCGATAATTGAGACTTTCCATTCCATAATCGAGACTTTGCCTATGTGTTATAATAGAGAATCGCAAACTTGGCTTTCGTAATCGAGAATTTAGGTACATGGACGAGTATTTAAGGAACTCAATTCTCGATTCTACTGCTTCGCCGTTAAAAGTCTCGTTCTGCTGGGCCCCACACAAAGTCGCATTCCTGAATTCTTTAAGTCGCGATTTTATTACTGTTTCAATTTGTGTTTTACTATATGTAGCCCCTGTCTGAATGGAATTTAATTAAATTCAAGTTATTAGATTTCTAAGTCTAATTTAAAATGGGTTATTAATTTAAAATAAATCTAATAACTTGAAATAAATCACCAAACAACCCATTGTAGACCCTTGCTTGATTGTTGGGAAACACTTTTCTTCAACCAGCAAGCCTTGAAGCACCCCCGATTACTCCAATTCGTCCGACAATCGCTTGAACCCTAATTTGACAAAAACTGTCAAATTCCAACATCAAACACAAATCCTCGCCCCTAAAATGATAGTAAATGATCCGGACAACTTACTTTGATTCCTTGATCGGATTTAAATCCTTTGAACACTCCAATTCGAACAAGGGAAAATTGGGGTCTGAGAGCACCAGGGAGTAGGGCGACCCCAAGAACTTTCTCTGCAGAACAAATGGAGTCAGGCTAGGGCTAAAGTGAATAAAAGGCTGGACTTCATGGGCCAAAGCCCATCGGACTGGTCTGGGCCTCGCGTGGTCCATAGCCTGCGATCCTTACCGACCGCACGCTCGATCGCTTCGCGGCCAGTGAGTTCGGGGCTTTACACATCACAGGTGGGACTGAAGGTCGAGAGGATGCACCTCCGACACAATGATGTAGGGGTTCGAGTTATTACTCGATGAGTTTTGAGAGGTCGAGAGAACCTTTTGATATTATTGCATATCCTAAACTAGTATTTGGTTGCAGGATTTTATCAATTTATGTCTCTCGAACCTTATGTAATTTATTTGAAATCGGCTTGTATTAAATGGTCGAGTCCCGGTGTGGGACATAACTACTTGATACTATGGTCTGTAATAACTTTTGATGATTTATGTATTCCACATTATGTGTTTATTATTCCAAGTATGATGGCGGTGATCAGAGGGGACGTTGCTTCCTGAAGTCTCATGACTTTGATAGGATAAGATAATTAGGTTAGCCTGAGCACCGAGCTTACGTTGGGATTAGGGATAGAACCCCTGAATAAGTTAGGTGTGGCGGTGACGTGATTTGATTATGGAATTCGTTGCGTTACATCTATCATTCATTGCACTGAAATTAACAGTGGAAGCCCTTGATGTTGAAACTGCATTATGCACCATCTTTAATGCTGACAGATGTAGTAACACATCTACCATCCTCTTCAGTAACCTAAGAATTCATAATTAGAAACAAACAAAATGCTATAAATACCAAATGAGCAGGGGCAAAAAATAATATAAATTATTTGCAATAACATTTTAATATACCTTGACATCTCTAGGAGCAATTTGCTTTAAGAACATCTTGTTATTGCGATATTTTTGAGTGATCTCATGCATGCACAATGTCATGTCTAAGAATCAGGATCAATATAAGTAACTCAACTCATACTTGTTGCCCTCTTTGTACCATGTTCTTCTTCGGTGGACTCATTTTTTAGATCAATGTCCGCTGAAAAGTCATCATCAAGACCAACATAAACTTTCCCACTTGTAGCCATTACATTATCCTTGAGAGAACAAATAAATTGAGAGAACACCACCGTGTAGGATGAATATAAAGAAAACACACATATACACTCATAAGAGAATTGCTATGCTGATTGGAGTCGAGAGGAGGAGAAACCAACTATGAAATCAAATCTGCTGTGAAATCAAAATATTCTGTAAATAAAAAAGAAACCCGTTGTGGAATCAAACCTGCCCCGTGAAAACAAAATATTCTGTGAATACAAAAGAAACTTGGTGTGGAATAAAAGACAAGAGAAGAAACCTGCTGTGAATCCAAATCGAAGACAAAATCTAGTCTAATTTGAGTCCAATTGCTGGCTATAGAATCCTTTTACATTCAAAATTTGTCAATGAACGAATCTTTTGTAATCTTAATTAAATCAAATTGAAAATATGGCTAATATTAATAATATGTGAGTTGTCATATTTACCCTGAAAACTCTATAACCATAAGATCTTAAATAATGCATCCAATAGCTATAAATTAATGTCAGCCACGGTTGAGGCTATTTTAGTGAGCCCTTGACCCTAACTCGGCAGGGTGGGTACGGTGGTGACGACGGTGGTGGATTGAGGATGATGGAAGCAAAATGAATGAAGATATATGTATATAATACCTATATATATATATATAAATAATTATCATATATATTATTTTTATTATTCTTACTATTATTTTAAAATATCTTATTTATATATATTTTAATATTGTATAATTGAGTATTTTTATAATAGCAAATCGGAGTTTAATATATACCTTATAAAATATTTTAGCAATCAATCACTTATCAAATTTATTATAAATAAATTCCCAATTAAAGTTGGTTGTACAAATATATCAATATTTTTGTGGGTTTTGTAAATATTACACTTAGTAAAAAATTGTTACAAATTTTATGGTTGAATTGTTTGGGTAGGATTTGGTATATCTTACATTAGAGGTGTTCTATTTCCATGTTTTTTTTAATTTTCCAGTTATTTTTGTTTGTTGTTTTTTTAATTAATGAAGTGGATTTTTTACCATGTTTAATGTTTTAATGTGATAGCCTCAATTTGAATTTAATGACTTACTTAATTCAAATGAACCAAGAAAGTTGACTATCATGTCACATGGGCCTGGCTACATGGAATACTCATATTCACACTTTTCTCCGCATTGGAATTTCCATCGAGGAATTCGGATCCTAGTGGCTATATGGACTTAAACACATAAATTCAATAACCTTTTTAGATGCCAACTGACAATGCACGCAAGGAGAAAAAGGACTAATATACAAATTATAACAACATAATGGATCAATCTTGAATTTAGTCCCATTGAGTTTGTGGTAAGTAGGGGTTGGATCACTAGTGGAAAAAATGTCTTTTGCACCGGGGCAAAAAGAGGGTATTTGCACCGTCAGAGCTCGCTTTTCATGTGGGCGGTTCAATTGTCTAATTATTTGATGCGGGCCTGTGTACATTGCAATTGGGGAGCCTTTTGCACCGGGCCTAAAGTCAGGTCCACTGCAAAAGACATTGCACCAAGCATAAAATATATGATGTGCTACGGGCCTCTCATTTTATATCATTTGTGCATTTCCTTTGGGTTTAGCTATATGTTGGTATGTTTGATGTGTTTTTGTGATGTTTTAAGTAGTTTTGGGTGGAAGATGTGTACCAAGGCAGCAAGGAAGCCTCCTTCGTGCTCATACTCTCGAGATTGTGTGGCCCTCACATGTTTTTTATGGGGTCCCCCAGGATCATGACCTGGTATCTTACCAATTACTATTACTTGATTAGCCACCTTAGACTTGGGGTGCAATTTTACTTACATATTTTTACCAGATCGAGTTTTTGACGCTGTTGCTGGGGAAGGGCAATTTAGTTGATCTTATTTGCGTACTTTTGTGGTTTTCTCATCTTTGCTATTTTCTGTTTTCTTTTTACTGTTGAGATTTGCTTTTTCTCTTGTCTGCAATTTTCCTTGCATGAGAAGAATGGACCTTGATCTTGAGCCCCTTGGACCTAAGATTGAGTGAACATTTTGTGCCTGTTGAGCACAACAGCATTTGCAGTTAGCAATGGATGGGCAAGCAAGATGGTTGGAGGAGGAGAGAGTGCGGCAAACAACTTTGGTTGCGGGAATAATACTGGTGAAAGTAATGGTCCCAACAGTGGTGGGGATGAGATAGAGCCACCGTGGGCAGAAAGGGCCCTTAGAGACTACTTGCATCCAGTTGGCCATTAGGTTTGGGACATGTTGCTTGGAATGTCAAACAAATACAATGAAAGAAAGGTGTACCAGGACCGGAGGTGGTTACGTGCTTCCAGGATTGAAGTCTGCCCCACAAATCAACACAGGTTCTTTTCAGTGTGCTTTGACCTCACTATCGCCCACCCTAGGAAACTTCCCAGGGGGTCACCTATCCCAGAATTACTTCAAGGATAGCACGCTTAACTTTGGAGTTCTTATGGGATGGTCACCAGAAAAGAAAGGTATACCTTGTTGATATGAGTAGTTTTTCAATCCTTTTAAGCCACAATCCCATTCAGGGGTATTACATTCTCCCCCACTTGAGAACGCAATGTCCTCATTGCGCCTCGATCACACTTTGGATCCCCAACGATATTTGGCCCGCTAGGCGGCTGACTAATACTCCTAGTCTAGCACGTGGTTGCAGGTTTGTTCTGATACCATCTGTAACACCCTGGCCCGCTGCAGGGCCGGAGGTGGTTACGTGCTTCCAGGATTGAAGTCTGGCCCCACAAATCAACACAGGTTCTTTTTAGTGCGCTTTGGCCTCACTAGCGCACACCCTAGGAAACTTCCCAGGGGGTCACCCATCTCAGAATTACTCCAAGGTTAGCACGCTTAACTTTGAAGTTCTTATGGGATGGTCACTAGAAAAGAAAGGTGTACCTTGTTGATATGAGTAATTTTTCAATCCTTTTAAGCCACCCCATCCCAGGGTATTACAAATTCAATGGTGTTGATCAAAATTAAAGGAAGATGCCCCCTTAATTGATACGTGAATTTATTGATTAAAGTTTACAATGAAAAGTACTGAAACTTATCTAGGAAAGTAATAAATATATGCTAGGAAAGCATTAAAACTAGATTATGAAAGGAAAAATTTGAAAGAAAGTATTTTTAATAATTGTTGATGATGTCCCTTCTCTCGAACAGAGTCCCTTTTATAGTGGAGAGAAAGAAGATGTGTCCTTTGATTGAAAATAGGTGTCTCTTCATGAAAAACTGTTCTTTTGACTTCTCCTGCGCTCAACCCTTGATACATGCTGACATCATATCCTTATCGTCGGACCCATCACATTTCAACCCGATGGACTTATCTTGACTCGATAGGGCCCGATAGGTTCCAGTGGGCTACCCTTCGATGTCATTTTGATCTAATAAGCCCCAGTAGGATCCGATTAACACCCTATGATGTTATCTGTAGAGGACTTTGCTAGACCCCCACCCGATGTACAAGTGATCCCGATAAACCTGATGGCCTCCAATGACACCACGATGGGCCTCCCAACTTTCAAAGACTTCACTTTAAAAGAAGGATATGATGGACTTTTAAAGAAGAGTATTTAAGTATTAAAAAATGCCCCCAAAAACATTATCAAATGAGGCCATCAATGGCACGAAATTTTGAAGCTTTTGTAATACATAGCACACTAAAGGTTTTAAAGCAATCATTACGCTCTTTTATCTTCTTAAGGAAGAAACTTGAGGGTTTATTCCCATATTAAATGCACCATACTTATTGCATGTTGGCCTGTCTCATATGATGCAGTGGTTTTGGTTCTTTCCAGGTACCGTACCTTTTCAGAAGAAAACAAAAGGTCATTTTTTAGGATTGCATTCCCTCATCTATCTATCTTCTCTAATCACTTTCCTCTTCAAACCCTAAAATCGTCAAGTTTACTCCTTTCCAAAATTTCCAAATCACCAACAATGGCTACTCCTCAAGGCATTCCGACTACAGGACTATACCCTTCGTCTTCCGCAGCTACTCTTCCATTCTCCACCCAGGAGGAACCTAACCCACTGCTGCAGGTGTTAGAGGAAAATAGCCCCATCCTTTACCCTTTCTAGGCATTTGCTGATGAACTCACTGATGAGATGAAGTCACTGTTCCCCCCACCCAACCGAAATACGCTACATGGTATGAAAGGGTTAACACTGTCTATGCTGACCCGTTGAGGGAGTTGGGAATCACCCAGGCTATCCAGAACTCCGTGTGCCCCTTCAAAGTTCGGGATCGATTCATCTCGGCCATGGCGTGCTTTTGGAGCATCAACACTGACTAGTTCCTCCTTCCAATGGGGATGATCGGGCCAACCTTGCTCGATGTGGCCATGATCGTGTCCCTTCCGGTGGTTGGCCCCCACCTCATTGCCGTTTGATCTCACAGTCACAAGTCAAGGCGTGACCAAATCCTCCATTTTCTGGGAAGGATTCATCAGAAAGAACATGGGAGCCCTAGGCTGTAATGCCCAGGATATTTCCACTGCTAGAGGCGCGGTATTTCACCACGATTTGGGGGACCGCGGCTCGAATATCGTAGGGCTCTTTGGGCCGACCCGTTTCGGTTCGTATGATTTTGATCAGCTTATACTCACATACCCTAACCCTAGATGCCATTTTGTTACAGACAGAATTGCCTAGTGTTGCCCCGTTCATTGTGTTCTCTCTCTTTTTATGGCTCCGAACTAGGATTCAAGTGGATTGATTCCATTTGGGGGATCGTGGTAAGTGCGTATTTAAGTATATTAGATTCTCGGTTGGATTTCAGAGCTGGATTTGTGGATTTTCTGAATTCTAAGGTTCCCATTTGTAGGGTTGGAGGATTCGGATTCAGCGGGTGTTAAAGATTCGATTTTTCGTCCCCGATATTGTGGATAAAACAGGGAAGGGATTTTACGAGTATTTTTTCTTGGTTCCAACCTGTTTCTGGTATGTTTCTACTTTGTCCTCGCGATTTCTGTTCTGTTCCTACCATTTGCAATGCTGCGGTATGAATACCGTGGCCAGGATACCGCGGAAACCTGAGTCTCTGCACGCTGGATGATGCACGGTATTTGGGCGCAGTTTTGCCCCGTGCCCGGATACAGGGGGAGGTCCAGCATGCCGAGGTGGTTTGTTGGTGAGAGTTCGTGCTCATGTTTGGTTTGCCAGAGTTAGAAAATGATGATGTTATTGAATTAAGGACATGAAATGCCTGGATCCTTGTTGATTGAACTTGGTTATAAGTTGATAAAATATACGAATTGGTATTGTGGAAACTTAATTATGAGATGTGGAATTACTTGAAATAGGCTTGCTAAACCTTGGTTATAGGTTGCAAATTATTTGTTATGGAACCTTGAGAATCTACTAGGCTAGAGCCAATGCATGTGAACCTAGGAAGTTAGGTTGCATGATATTCGTTCTGCACATGACTTATGATGCATGATTGCATGTGAGCCAGTATGTGGTTGTGGCAAGTCTTGCCTGACCATTTATGCCTGGCCTTGAGCATGGCATTATTTATTGCATATACATCCCGCCTGGCCTTGTGCATGGCATTATTTTATCATTTCCGCCTGGATGTATGCATGGCGTGTTCTGGTTACCACCTGGCCTTAAGCATGGTGGAGGGTAGGTACCGGCCTAGGTTTTTACATTGCATTTAGGGTAGATAGGTGTATGCTAGGTCATGCATCACGTGCATTTATGTATGCTTATGTGGTTGAAGCACCGATATGGTACAGTGTGATGTTTTGTGTGTTTATTTGTTTACTTACTTGCTTATCTGCATTCTTGCCTACTTTCGTATATGTTTTTCCCCTTTATTTCTCCTTTTCTCATTGATCCCTTGCTCAGAACATCATATTGACTCCTTTGCTTTTCCTTGTTTAGATCCTCCTGGAGGCGTAGCTGCATATTAGTGGGTTTGAGGTACGAGAGGACACTTAGTGTATGATGCATTTCTTGATTACTCTTGTTTTGGTTGTTCATTGTTGGGATTTTTGACTGATTACGATTTTCTCTTGAGATGTGGTGAGCCTGAATGGCTGGACTAGGGCTGGTTGCCCGAATATGTTGAGATACTGTTTATGATTCATGACTTTTTGAGATTATTTTATGAGTATGTTATGGCATGCTTTTATCTTTTATTTATTCGCTTTCACCTTGCATGAAAGACTTAACTAACAAATAGCAACACGTTTTTGTGTTGTGTGACCCGCCCTTGTATTAGGGAGTCTAAGTTAATTGGTTAATAGCTTAGATGAACTATTACGATAGTAGCGTGCCGAAATGGTTTGAAATTTCGGGGCGTTACACAGGCACACCAGTCACTCAAACGAAGAATGTCACCTTCCTTTTTTTGGCTCAATAGATACATTATCTGTGTGAGTAGTAAGTGTGTGGCTTTTTCTTTTTTTTAGATGTAGCTTGTAGATTGGCCCAAGGTTGCCCCTTTGCATTAGGCACTTTCTTTTTGGCCACTTTGTATAATGGCCTCAATCGATTGGTTTTAGGCATTTCCAGTGATGTTTCTATAGGCTCCCTTGATTCGGGCCCTTTTTGGTTTTTAGAGTGCTGGTCTAACGATGTTTTTTAGCTAGCATTTTTTAGTTTTTCCTCTCCGTCATGACCAACCCTTAGCTGTATCTTTGTTAACCCTAATCAGGTCAGAACTTCTCCTCCCCACCTTGATCAATGGGACCCTTCAGGATGCTCGACACAGGACAACATATTTTTATGTTCAGTATAGAGTTGATGACCCTTTTCGCGTAGTACCGTTTTTAGTGAAGATAGTGGAGGCTAAGGATAGAGATGATGATGGAGATAATATATATATAATTTTAAAATTTATTCAATATATATATATATATTTAATGTGGTATAAATATTATATTGTTATATACTCATCCGGGAATATATTTATGACTCGGATAGTTTTAACTAAAATTTTGAATTTAAATATTTGATATGCACTCAACTTAAATATGTATTTTTTTATGTACTATATATTTTAAAGAGTTAAATACATACAATTTAAAAATTACTACGGTATTTTTTTTATTTATAATAATTTATTGGTGAATTGATGTAACACCCCGGTTTTTCATAGTCGGAAATACTACCACTACACCTAACTTACCAAGGTTCTATGCCCAACCCCCAGTAAACTCGGTGCTCAGGCTAACCAAATTGTCTCACCTATCGGGGTACGCTGGATTTCAGGAAACGAGTCCCCTCTGATCACACCTTACCATACTAAAACACACACATTACCAAGCCAAAGTAAACCTTCATGATTACAGGACAACATCATGTAATACAAAAGAATATCCCACGCTCGGGACTTGACTATTTAATACAATCCGATAACAAAATGACATTACATGAGAATAGCGTTCAGAACATAAATAAATAACTGAAATGTAAACACACAAAACCCCATGAGGTCAAACCTCATCCTATATGCTCATTGGCCAGGAGGTACGTCCTTTGGGCCCTGGTCACCCGCAAGATGCAATTAACACCATTAGTGGAATGACTAAGTAAGGAGCATACACAAATATATAAGCCATGCATATGAATATGCATAATGGTTCACGTCAAGCATATCTCCACTGCTTAACGAGTTTTAAATCTCATTCCACGAAAGCATTAACCAATGCGAAACATAGAGTCCATGCACCTTCTAAAAGAATGCATAACATAAACCAAGCTGTGAATGCATTAGTTGATGCCAAACACAACTCAAAAACCATCATGAATGCAAATGACCAATGCAAGTCATGATAAACCTTGACTACAACTACGTTATACCATACGTATATCAAAGACAAATATAACAAATACCATTTAGGGTGACTTGAATTGAAGCAGCGAGAGGCACCACCGACAATCCCATTGATCAATGGAAAGAATAATACTGAGGTGCAGGCTGTAAGGAATCACCCTATCCCGAACCGTACACCAAAGCATTAAAGGGTGTTTCAAGAGTCATTATAGCCTTAAGTATATTGGGTCACCCCACCAGTTACAGCTAGACCTCCTCGAGTGCCTGAGACACGGATAGTTCCACTATGGCCTCACATATAGTGCACTCTGTGTATGCTTACCATCCTATCCGTACCCAAAGACTGATCTAAAATTACCGGTAAACCTCCTATAAGAGAGCAACCCCGAGGAGTAGAATAGACAAACACAGAAAGAAAACTTCCTGTTGGTGGACTTTAAAACCTATGGCGATCAACCCACAGGCAAGCATTGAGGGTCAGCACTCTATCTTTCACTTTATGTGATTATCCAATTTAATGCAATGCATTAATTACCATTAATCGATCATCGATTAATTATACTTTTTGGAATTTCCATAATTAATCTCGAGACAAGGAATGGAAATCACTTGCTCGACATTGACAAGCTTAGTATTTTCCATACCAAACCAATTTCAGATATGGTTGATTGAATGCACATGACATGCGAATCACATAAAAGCACTTAGGGCATAAAAGCAATTAAACAAGTAATTGCAAATAAAATAACCATACAATTCTTGCATTTAATTTAAAATAATTATATTGTAGAATTTACGAAAGTGACACACAATTTCTCGGCCTGAATATTATATTCTAGTTCCCTAGGTCACATTGCGAGTCTTATGGTTGTCCAAGTGTAAGCTCTTACTGTTATCAACAATCTTCCGATACTTCTCTAGAATAAACTAAATCAGAAAGCGATCACTGATCCGATTGAGCTCCTATCCCCACACCCAGAATAGGACTTAAGTAATTATCCATTCTGAAATAGTCTTTTACAAGACTAGGATAATTAATAATACATAGGGTTTTTCAACAAGTAGGGTTACCCCTAATTTATTTGTTGATTAATTCCCTTTTTAATTGTTCTTCAAACAAAATTATTTTATAGTCCAACAATTTCTATTTTATTGAACTGTTCAGAGGTATCAAGTGTAGTATATGATATCCACTTGTCCACACCTCATAATCATCGTACGAAACATTTAATTAATTATTAAAATTAATTAATATCTCATTAGTCCAAAGCCCAATTAATTTAGGAATTAATTAGGTCCAAAGCCTTATGTCCAAAACCAAATGTTGCCTACCCAATTTGAATGAATTAATTATTTTGGTTAAGCCCACATGTCAAGCCCAAGTGCCAAATTAATTCCCAAGTCCATAGGCCCACACCTATACTTAATTCCAAGTCCATCACAAATTCAACGGTTAAGTCCATAACTCAATAAACCGCAAGCCCAACACATCATACCACACGGCCCAAATGCCCAAACAACCCATATCACTTTTCCTTACAACTTTTGGATCAAAAACTTAAGTCATAAAAACAACATGAAGGTGGGGAAGAAAACTTTGAAAGTCTAGAGCACTGCTCAGCACAACCAAACACGGCCAAGACTCGAATCAACCGAAAATGTAAAAATTTTGGGTGCCTCGGATCGGTCTTGTCTCGTCCTCGTCATCGGCATGCCCGAATTCCAAATTTCTAGAATCTCCATCCCAAGTTCAAGCACATGGTTGAAAGGGGAAATTCAAAAAAATGGATTCAAACCGAAATGCAAACTAGAAATTGACCCAAGGCAGCACTGCATGCCAAAATTGCAACATCCCAAATGTCTCCATCCCAAACCATTACAATTTGAGGTAAACAACTTGGATAATTACAACACTTTAAAACAAGAAGTTGGGACAGAAACCAAAACAACAGCAGAACAATGACTGAATCAGGCAACAGTATGCAGACAGAGACATTACCAACACCAACCTCAAAATTCCATCCTCCATTGTGCCTCCAAACCAACATAGTTGGGGTGGCACAATACTTAATTCCCACATCCAACACGCCCTCAATCGAGCATCACCTGACAACCAATCCCTCCGATTACTTCTTAAATCATCATAGGGAAAAGTTAAATGAACATGCAAGGCAACCAGACACCCAAATTCCTCAAGACAGCAAAATTCCCAAACTTGGAAATTCAGAGTTCAAGAATTTTACCCCACAACCGAACAAAGTGCCTTCAAACTGAAAGTGCACTTACAAATGGGGAAAACAATAACATGTCTCCATTCCCATCCCCTACGTATAGGGTGCTCTCGATCAAACTGGAATCAAACACGGAATCTATAAAGGCCGGTTTTCAGGTGCTGGAAAATGCACAGTCGAGGGGGCGCAATTTTCCAGGATCGTGCCAAGGTCTACGGGGCCTGCAAGCGAGTCCGATGGGCTTCGGCCCATTTTGTACAGTATATACTCATTAAGCCTAACCCTAGCAGTCATTTTCTGCAGAGAATTTTTCCATGTGTTGCCCCGATTGTATTATGCTCTCAAGAACCCTAATTTCTCATCAATCAATTCGAAGTGTTTGAGTGTTTCTATTCCATTCAAAGGATTGAGGTAAGTCATTCTTGGCATAATCTATTGTTTTCCTCGAGTTGGGGCTAATGGTGTTGGAGATTTTGACTTATGGGGTGTAATTTGTTCATAAAAGGATTTTGAGGCTTTAAAGTGTGATTTGAGGCTTGGAAGTGAAGGAAAAACACACCCCGACAATCAGTCAAGGGTTTACTTCGAGTTTTATGCCTGAATTTTCATACCCGGCGTTGATCAAAAAATGTCTGCTACTGTTCATACGGGAGCGGTCCCCAGTGCGGTTTTGGGGAACGCAGCCCAAGGACCGTGCCTTGAGTAGCATGGGCCCTTTCTGAAGCGTGCGGAGTCCTCCAAGACCGCGACATGGACCCTGCCTCAACTAGGTTTTGGGTGTGTGATGCTGTCTTGTTTCTATCCTTCCCTGAGCTCTCTGTATAGCTGTTCCTTGACGAGTAACTCATGAGCCCTGATCTTTAGAGATGGAATATGACTATTCTTGATGTTATTGAACTCATGTGTGAAAGAATGTGATTATTGCACCTTGGGACTTGGTTGTGAGACTATAATTGCAAGAGCTCTGGAAATCTAATAGGGCAGACGTATTGCATGCGAACCTAGGTGAATAGGTTGGTTGAGCTGCATCACATTAATGGTTATGATATGCCTGATTTTACATGAGCCTGTCTGTGGCTGTGGCAAGCCTTGTCTGAGTTATTCCCTGAATATTATATGCATTAATGGTTACGGCGGTCGAGTCGTGTCCATGGTCATTGTCTGCCGGTAAAGGCAGAGTTTCATGTGCATTCCTGGCATGGCAGTAAAGACATGTCAACCGTCTCAATTGCATTTCTGGCCTGGTCGTAAAGTCATGTCCAGGGTTTTCTGCATTGCCCGGCATGGCGGTAAAGACATGCCAGAGGTCCCCTTCTGCTGGTAAAGGCGGGGACTGTAGGGCGACAGTAAAGGCGTGTTTCACTAACGATAAAGGCAGTAGGTAGGTGTTGGCCTAGGCGTTTCATGACATTGCATTTAGATTAGATAGGTGTATGTTAGGTCATGCATCATGTGCATGTATGTATGAATTATGTGGTTGAAGCACCGGTATGGGACGGTGTGGTGGTAATTGTCTGTTACTTGCTTATTTGCTCTTGTTATGTATTACTTTACTTCCTTGTTTTCCCCTCATTGTACTCTCTTGCTTAGTACATAGTACTGACCCCTTACTTTTCTTTTATAGATCCTTATGGAGGCGCAACTGCACATTAGTGGGCTGGGGGTGAGAGCGGATTATAGTCTAGGATGCATTCGCACTTGTTTTTATCTTGATTCTTGTTTTGATTTAGTACTTAATCTCTTTTGAAACTGGATACATGTGGATTATGGTTGTTTTGACATGGTATTAGCTGGATTGGCTGGATTAGGGCATGAAGCCCGGATATGTTAAGATTATTGGTTATTCCCAGGGTATTTGGAATGGAAATTATGACTATTGAGGTGATATACCTTATTGGCATGATTTACTGTTTCCGCTGGTGCATGAAAGATTTAATTAAGAGATTAATAACCCCTATGTGTTTATGTGCTCTTGTGTGTGACCCGGCCTTGTATCAGGAAGTCTAAGTTAACTGGCTAATAGCTTAGGCGAACTGATATGACAGTAGCACGCCAATATGGTTTGAAATTTTAGGGTGTTATAGAGTGGTATCAAAGCCTGAGTGCTCTAACTTGCCTATAAAACTTGTTAGACATAAGTAATGAGAGTGTGCGGGGGGTGGATATAGACTTAGGACTTGCATTTTTAATTCTGCATTCCTGTTCAGGTGTTGTGCATTCCGCTGCCGTGGACCGCAAAAACTCCAAAGGATCGAGGTCGGGGGAGACCACAGTATTGATGCCGCCGTATTGAGTACCTCGTGTCAGAGCACGGGGACCTGTTTATTTCTGTTTTTATGCTATCTCATTTTCGCTTTGCTTTAACCTGACTAGAGGCTGACTTACTAACACCCGACTTGCCTTAGTTCAAGATGCCACCACAACGTGCAGTAGGGACAGGCCATAATCGTAGGAAGCCCTTTCCTTCGGTTGAGGATCGTCACAACAAGCATGAGGAGGAGGTGGTACCTTATGTGGGGCAGCAGTCGGGAGAAGTGTCGGAAATTAACACTGCAGATGATGGCACTGCAAGCCCAGACTCTTCAGAGATTACATAATATGCAGGCTGCCCTAGCTCAGGCCCCAGTGGGACCTGAGCCTCCAATTCGCCCAGTCCAACCACCTATCGTTTGTGTGGACTTAGCTACCCGACCCTTTGGTGTTCGACGATTGGGCATATCAGATTGTGAGAGTATTCCAGAACATATGATGCCTGGGGATAAGAAGGTATTGGTGGCATCACAGTATCTGGTTGGGGCGGCCCTACATTGGTGGAGGGCAAATGAGACTCTACTGTTGGCTAGACTGAGGTTTGGATGGGATCAGTTTCGGGATGCATTGAAGGCTCACTTTTTCACCCCACAGATGATGAATGCCAAGAGGCGTGAATTCTTGAGCCTAGTATAGACATATGTCGGTGACTGCCTACTACCAACGTTTTACAGAGCTACTGAGATCTGCCCCAGAGATAGTACCCACCGAGAGGGATAGGTACACCGATTCATTGACGGCCTGAATGCCGAGAAACGAGCTGGGTATGGGTTTCTCGAGCATACCTCACTGTCATCTGCATTTGATTAGGCCCTATTTCTGGAGATGGGAAAAGCGGATGAGCGCAGAGTCTGGCAGAGTAGGAAGAGGGAGAGAGAGGCTCGTCAGACTAGAGATCAGAGGGGCGGTGGCAGCTGGGGGTTATTGGCAGAGGGGGAGGTTAGGTTAGAAGGAGAGGTCATGGCGGTGAGGGCCAGCCTCATGCGCTGGCAAAGGATGACACACAGCAGCGCAGGTGTTGGGGTTGCCAGGGGATTGGTCACCTCAAGAGGGACTGCTGTGAGTGATAGTGGCTGCAGATCGTGGTAGACCTATTCAGGCGAGACGTGGTGGCTGCATGAATGTGATCGAGCGAGCTGATGTTGATCTGCATGATGATGTGCTGGCAGGTAAGGTTTAATTTTCATTTTCTCCTTCATTTGATTCATATTTGTGCTATTGCGGTTCGCGAGAACTAGGTTCACGATATTTTTGTAATGCCTTAGGATCTATCTTTGTTGCGACATAATCGGCATTCACCTTGTTCAATTCTGGAGCGTCTTGCTCCTTCATAGCATCTGACGTCGTGCGCAAGCATGGGTTAAGGCCTCTAGTGCGTAACACCTCGAATTTCGTTCAACGGAGTATTACCGCCTCGCTCGTCCCTCTCTTTGGAACCAAGCGATAAAGGCTAAACTTTCTGTTTTGTGGTGATCCAAATCAAAGAACACAACTAGAGGAAGATCTAAGTCCAGTCTGATCGAGGCTCTAAATTTCCCATTGAGCATCTAAGTTATCGCACAGTTGGCTAATCATCGCATGATCAGGTAGATAATTGATAACTCAGATTAAATCATAAGAATGGATCATACACAATAAATCAAGGGTAATAATAAATACCGTCCTTAATATTTTGCCACCGCCCAGCCTTGGATAATTTTGCCCCTATCATATTTCAAAACAGATTTCTTATTTTCAAGAATTCCCTTAATCCAAAATCTTCAATTACTCAAATTTTGTCTTGAACTCGATCTAGAACGAAAAATAATGTTTAACAACGAGTTATCGATCATTAACGAGGTATTTT
>MAYD01760899.1:0-16795 GCA_001909325.1 Ruellia speciosa
GATAACAGGTAAATCATGCAAAAGCACAGTACGAACCTAGGCCAGTGAAGAAAGAAATAAATACATCATGTATAAATTTCTAGACTTAAATTATAAAAATAATTCTAAGTCCTAGGCCACAAACGGGTCTTATGGTTGCCCGGTGTAGTCCGTACCGTTATCAACAGTCTTCTGTAACGTTGACTGGAAAACTCTGACATTGGCTGCTGACAGTAATCATGTCACTGAGTATCTGAAACCCGAAATAAACTGACATTAATCCCCTGAGTCAATTATCCAACTCAAAATGTCCTTAATTTAATTGTTTACCCAACAATTAAATTAAAATAATAATCCCTTAGATTATTATTAATTTTTCCAACGGTTTCCAATTTGTTTAGACTGCTCAGAGGTTTCAAGTATAGTATATGTAATCGAGATCACTTGTCCATACCTCTCATCATCGCAGGAAACAAATAATTAATTTACCAAATTAATTAAGTGTCTCTTATTCCTTAATCCCAATTAATTAACAATTAATTAGGTCCAACAATCCATAATAGACCAACAGTCCAACAGTAGCCCAACAGCCGGCACAGCAGCCCAGATGTAACATCCCATGTTACAGACAAGTAATTTCAGGGTCAGAAAAATGAGTAAAAATTTTTCTCGAAATTAATTATAGGAAAATAATTAATTTCTAAAGATGTGAAGAATTTTATTAAGGACAATTGGATCCAAAGGACCCGACAAGTAGAATCAGATTGAATAACTAATTGGGCCCAAGTTGGCCGGAAGGCCCAATTAAGGTTTTGGAGGCCCAATAGCGACAAGGGGCGACAGTCAGTAATAATATTTCTCCGCGGTAGAAGGGAAATGTTATTGAATATGTGGGGGTCAAAATATGAAGTTTTGGAACTTCTGGGTCGAATATGGAATTCCAGCAAAGTTTAAGGACTGGAATTGAAGATTTGGGATTTTTGGGGACTCAATTGTATAGGAAGAAAAGTTGAGGGACCCAATTGAATTAATTGGAAGAGTCAGGGGACTAAATTGGAAATTGTGGACTTTTGATTTCATTTAAGATGAAGAATCGGAACGGTGAAGGCAGAATCCAATTCCCCTCCGCGACTTCTTCTTCTCCTGCAACCTCTCCTCCAAATTCCGCAACCATGGCAGAATTCCACGACCTTGTTGCCCAAATTCCGCGACTATGGCGGATTTCTGCGACTGCAATTACGAAAATTCCGCGACCTTGCTGGATGAATTTCGCAGGTTTGCTTCCTTTCTTCCGCGAGTTCGCGCGAATGAAATCGCGGGATGTTGGATTCTATTCCGCGATTGTGGACTGTCGGTGGGAGTGTTGGGACTTAGGGTTTGGAAGGTTCGCTTGTAAATAGCAACCCTTTACTCCATTTCCTCAGTCCGCCGTTGTTGGGGTTGCTCGATTTTGGATCTCGTCTCCCTTTCGGCCGAAGGTAATCCCTCGAACCCTTGTTTTCGATTTTGGGGATTTCTGAAATTGAATGCTCATCTGTGTTTCTGTGGTTGAATCGATGTCGATTTGGGAGTCAGAGGTCTTCAATTTTGGGTCTGTCTTGGTTCTGTCGAAATGCCGTGTTGGTTCAGTGTCTCTGTCTGTTTTTGGTTTGGTCTCGGGTAGAGAATCTGTGGAAGTTGGTTGTGCCCGATGATTTTGTGAGGGCTTGATATGCTTGTGAAACCCCAAAATTGTTTGGTTGGAAAGGCACAATGAAATGTGACATTGCATGCCCGGTATTGATTCTATTTTAATGTGGCTGTTGTGTGCATTTTGGGTCCAGTGTTGTTGTTGCACTTTGTGCTCTTGGTCACAGTCTCGAGTTCCAGTTACATTCTAGTGTTGTTGATGCATGTTGTCCATGTTCATTTCGGTTCAGTCACCGTTTCAGTTTTGCTGGATTGGTTCCAGCTTGTGTACTGGTTCAATTTGGTCTCTGGTTCAGTGTTCCAGTGATGGTTGGTATTGTTTCGGTTTTGAATTGTGTGGTTTGTTTGGTGATGGTTCTTGGAATCCAAATCGCCCGATGAGATTAGGATGGATTGAGGGTTTGAACCAACCCAATTGTGCCACCCCATTGATTGTGGTTTGGAGGCACAATTGGGGGATTGCATTTGGTTTTGAGAACACTGGTAGTGCGTGCATTTCTATGTTGCAGTTGTTGTTCCAGCTGATGCATGTCCATTATTCTGTTTCAGTACGCAGTGAGTGTTGTTCTGTTTTGGATGGTTTGGTTCCAATTCATTTCCTGTTTCAGTCTCTAATGCATCATGTATGTCGTGTGTTGTTCTTGACACTGTCTTTGGTGTTGGTTCGGTTCAGTCTGGTACATGCAGTGTTGTTGTTCTGTCTTTGTTGGCTATGGTTGTTTCTGTTCCAGCAATACAGTTCGGGTTCAGTTTCAGTTTTGCATTGTTAGTTGGATCCATTTTACTTGTTTCCCCCTCAATCCTTTAAAGGATTTAATCTTTGGGTTGGAGACATTTAATTTGGATGTGGGATTGGCCGATGACGACAAAGGTCGAGACCGATCCGAGGCCCCAAGTTTCCATTTCGGTTCAGTTTTGGGTGTCGAGTGGTTGGGGTTGTTTTTGGTGTTCTAGCATGTCCATCATCACATTCATCTCGACTTCACCGTATTCATCATGTTATCCAAATTGTTCTTGTTGAATGAAATGCTTGATCCAAAATTTATTTTGGTGATGGCAATGAGTTGTTTAAAAGCAGTGCGTCTTAGAGAAAATAATGAATTTATTGGACTATTGTGCGTTTGGGCTTGGGAGGAATAATTAATTAAATTGATACAGTATACAGGCGGGCAGAATGATGGGCTTGGGCCCGGATTAAATCAATTAATTGATTCAACCTTGCAAGTTGGGCCGGTGGAGTTGGGCTTTGAATTAATAAATTAATGATTTTAGAATTCAGATTCAGTTGGGCCTGGCAGAAATCAATTAAATGAATTGATTCAGATTAAGCAGTTTAGGCTTCTTGGACCTTGAAGTGGTCTTGGAATTAATTTTGATGAATCATGGACTTAAGGATTAATTCAAATGGGCAGTGGGCTTTGGACATTGGACTTAATTAATCCTAATTAATCTAATTAATTGGGATTAAAAGGAATAAAGAGACATTTAATTAATTTTAATAAATTAATTATTTGTTTCCTGCGATGATGAGAGGTATGGACAAGTGATCTTGATTACAGATACTGCACTTGAAACCTCTGAGCAGTCTAAACAAATCAGAAACTGTCAGATGATTATAATAATAATCAAAAGGATTATTATTTTAATTGTTAGGAAAACAATTAAATTAAATAAAAGATATTTTGAATTGAATAATTGATGCAAGGCATTGACATCAGTTTATTCCGGATTTCAGATAATCAGTGACGTGAATACTGTTAGCAGCCTGTATCAGCGTTCCTGTTATTCCAGTCAAGGTTACAGAAGACTATAGATAACGGTACGGACTTACACTGGGCAACCATAAGACCCAATAATGTGCCTAGGAATCAGAAGCCTTAGACAGTCCTAGGACATACTTGTTATTGTTTTCTTCGCATGATTTAAATTAAATATTTAAATTCTGCGAACTGATCTCATGCCTATTACGTATTCATTTTAACATGCTTACATGCTCTTAAGTGAATTGCGTGTCATTGCATTAAATGAATCTCATATGTAATCGGTCTGGCATGTAACTTGGTAAAGCCTGTTGGAGACCGAGCAAGCGACAGTTATTCCTTGACTCGGACAGACGTTAAGGCATATTAGAAAGTGGACACCACGTGATAATTTAATAACGATTAATCATCTCATTAATACGGATAATCACGTAAAGTGAAAGATAGAGGGACGACCAACTACTACCCTCTGGGTTGATCGCCATAGGGGTGAAGTCCACCCGTGGGAAGCTTGCTTTCTATATTAAAAGTGTCCTAGTCTACTCTCAAGGGTAGCTCCCTTGTTGAGGTTTACCGGTAATTTGATATTAGATGAAAGAGGTCTAGTTGTGACGTGTGGGGCGATTCGTGTCATCTGGTAGCTATAATGATCTCTAAACTTCACCCAACCGTGGTAGTGGATTAGGGTATTCAGTGTTCCGATACGGTCGTGCATTGGATAACCCCATTATATCCCTATTCACACTTCAATGCTTTGGTGTACTTGTCGGTTAAGAGTGATTCCAGTCGGCCATACCCAAGCATACTAGGTACTTGGCAACGGGCCTGTCGGTGGAGCCCCCCGTTGTTCAAGTTGTCTCGGTCGTTGTTTACTTTATACTTGTTTATGTGTTAACTGTTTGCAGGGTTGAGCTTACAGTCGGATTCTTGCTTAACTGTTTAGTCAGTTTATACTTTACAATTTTGCTCAGCACTTGATTTATGAAATCATACGTTTAACTGTAGAGCACGGTACTTGCTTACGGTTATTTTCTGGCTTTCAGTTGCTTCATGTTGCATAATGTTTTGTTACATGAAAGAGATTATAAGTTATTATTCATGATGCTTGGTGAAATACCGCATGAAATGACTTTAAAACCCCTGAGATATATCTTAGGGTTATACACAGTGTGACGTTCATTGCATACTAAACTATGCATGGTTTTCTTATAGTATTTGGGGTTGCACAGCAGGATTTGCCTAACGGTTCCCTTGGGTTGCATGTGAATTCGGATTTTAAACCCACTGAAATATTCTTTGGCAAGATATTCAGTGTGGATCACATCGCATATTGTTTTATGCATTATTATTCAAAACCTTTGGCTTGCACGACAGTCCAGCCTAGCAGTCATTGAGTTGCATTGGTGATTTCATTTAAAACCCTGAGACGCTTCATGGTTGTTAAGCATGCGATATGGACTATTCCCTGAGCTGTGCTTCTCGAGGCCAAGCACCTGAAGAGGGTTAGTGTCTTGAGCTGTAGCCATGCTGTGAATGCGCCTAGGGTGAATGGTATGATACCTGGCATGGATTTATAAACCTGCATGGTTTCAGATTAAGTCGCACTGGATTTGAAACCCTCTGAGGGAGTAGCGGATATGACCTCAGAGTGGAGCTCATTTCATGATCATATTCATGTGCATCAATGTGTATGCTCCGTACTTAGTCGTTTCGACTAAGCTTTGCTTATTCTTGCAGATGGCGAAGAACCGGGGGATATACCCCTGGTCATTGAGCACGCTGGGCGAGGCAACGCCTCGAGGGATGTAAGTTGAGAGGATTAGTATTCTTAAGTTGCATCTGTGTGATTTACTTCCATGCACTGTACTCTTATTCATTAATGGCTTGTATTAAATAGCCATGTCCCGGACGTGGGACCCCTGATTGTGATTGTATTGGTAACAGTTTAGATTTCCGTGATTGTATGTCCATGTTTTAATACGCTGAGCTGTGATCAGAGAGGACTCGCTTCCTGAAATCCGGTGCACTCTGATAGGAATAGATAACATGGTTAGCCTTAGCACCGAGCTTACTAAGGGTTAGGCCGTAGAACCTGAGGTAAGTTAGGTGTGGCGGTAACATCGTCCGGTGGGGAAGATCGGGGTGTTACACCAGATCAATCAATTTCAATCCTAAGCCTAAACGGCCCAACTGAATTCTGATACTGAATCAATTAATTCATTTAATTAATTTAATCACAGCCCAATCCGTCCGGCCCATTGAATTAATTAAATGATCCGGCCCAAGTAATTAATTATTTGATTTCTTTTAGCCCACCTGTTTATTCACTGAATTCAGAACCAATTAATTGTTCTGCCCCAAATGACGAGCCCAATTGCCATAACAACCCATTTCACCACTTTAACAATTCAAAGGATCAAACACACATTCACCAAGAACATTTTGAAGGCAATGATGAACAAGATGGTCATGAACACAAGAACACATTGAGCACTGCCAGAAAACCCAATGCCCAAACTGAACCATGACAGAACCAAATTGACCAATTTTTTGGGCCTCAAATCGGTCTCGATCCTTATCGTCATCGGCATCCCAAATTCCAATTCCAAAACCTCCAACCCAACATCTAGCATTAGCCGTGAGGGGGAAATTAATGAAATTGGATTCAATTCAACCAACCAAAACTGAAACAACAACAGAACACCACCAAGACAGAACACAACCAGAGACACTGCATTCACTGGACACAATACACTGGACATGCACAAACTGGGAGTGAACTGAGCTACAACATAAAATGCATCACACTGCCAACACCACAGATTACTAACTCCAATTCCCTTAATTGTGCCTCCAAACCAAGCCATTGGGGTGGCACAATTGGGGTGTCAAACCACCAAGCCCTCAATTAATTTTATCGGGCAATTCAGTGCCAAAAACCAATATGCAATATCATCCAACCCTCAATTTCACTATCTGAATTCAGACCATACTCAAACAAGAACCAGAATTGGACTGCATGCAACATCAATATTGGAAAAAATGCAACACTGACTGGAAACAGAACCAAGAACCAGCAAACATGCAAAGCCATAACCTGATTGTGCCTTCCAACCAAATCAATTTTGGGGTTGCACAAGATCAATAACCCTCAAAACATCATTGGGCATTGTCATTACCAACAATTACTCAACTGAGACAGAATCCAAATTGGGAATGGAACACTGAGCAGAATCAAAACTGAAACCAACAGCATCAGATACAAAATTGAAGACTCCAGTAACCCAAACTCCCAAATTCGACATCAATTCCACCCAGAACACACAATCGAGCAATCAATTTCATGAATCCCCATATCGAAATTCTAGGGTTCGAAAGAAATTACCTTCGGCCGAGAAGGATTTGTGCTCCAAGCTCCAAGATCCCACAATAATCGAGCTAAGGGGTAGGGGGTTGCTATATATATATATATAAGCAAGCCATCCATCCTTCCCCTAAAATCGCGACTCAACAGCCACAAATCACAACATCAACATCCCCAGAAATCGCGGTACTCAGCCATCACGCTCTGCCCACGGTTTCACGTGTGAGAGTAAAAACGCGACACTGCGATGGAGATCGAGTAAAGAACGCGATATCGTGACCAAAACACGACCAAGTAGATGAAGAACCAAAAATCACGATCGGGAGAAACAAAAGATGCGATTGAGGGAAGAAGGAACAAAAATCGCGACCTGACCTTCTGTTTCACGATCTGCTTCAATTTCTAATTCAATAGAAATCAAAAATTGCCAATTTTGCGATTGAATCCTTGCATTTTCCCTTTTAATTCAGTTGAGTCCCCCATCTTTCTGTCTTATTCAATTGAGTCTCTTGAAGTTTCCAGACTTCAATTTCAGTCCCCAAACTTTCTGAAATTCTAGTTTTGGCCCACAAGTTTCAACATTCACATTTTGACCCCACCAGTCCTTAAATGTTTCTCTTCCTACACCAGAGAAATATTTATTTGCTGAACATCGCCCCATGTCGCTATTGGGCCTCCGAATCCTTAATTGGGCCTTCCGGCCAACTTGGCCCAATTAATTTTTCAACATGAATCGACTTGGCAGGTCCTTTGGATTCGTATGTCCTCAATTAAATTCTTCGCCCCAATTTTTTTTTAAAAAAATATTTTTAAATTTTACACTATTTTACAATTACCGTGTGCATCCCCTTCCCTCTCCCTGGTCGAGGTTGTCCGGACATTTTTTTTCAACTTTGCACAATATTTCCAAAGCAGAGAAATTTAAAATGATGTTGTAGATTTGAAAGAGTGAAAATGAATTCTTTTACCTAAAAACATATATATATTGAGTCAATGACATTTTTGTAATTTTTTAAAATTTTAGGGGTAAATTGGTAATTTATAGGGGCTACACATATAAAATAGGGGCTACGTTCAGTACTACCCTTTTGACATTCCTCTGAAAAATGATATTTAAGTATTTACCAGAGCTACCAGGAGTCTCGAATAAAACTGTAGCAGGATTCCTTTCCGTCAAAATGTACTTGTACCAGCACGAAGAGGTTGGTGGATGTACGTCTCCTTGCACTATAAATATTCAATTGGATGGATGTGCATATTGTACATAGAAAACTTGTCTCCTTTCTTTCCTTTCTTGTATGTTCACATGCTCAACTACCCTTCAAATATTTTCCGTATATCCACACGCACCTGATGTACTACATCGTATATGGGGTATAATTAACTTGGAGCAAGGTACACCACCAAAGAAAACAAAGCCATTTCTCAGTTGGGATTACACTAGATTAATTCTGTACACATCTAATTCAGCTTGAGATAATAAACTCCAAGTCGAATTTTGTTCCCAATTATTTTGTATAAGATGTCAAATTGTATAATAGAAATAGAATAGCCTACGATGTCAATTTTTTGCTGAAGATAAATGACAAACCGTAGAGATTCAATTGTTGCCATGACTGTTGAGCATATCAAAAACAGCAAACGTAGCTGTCTGGAACTGATCTTTCTCCTCTTCTAAGGATATCTTCCTCTGAAGTGCATATTCTTTTGATTTCTCAATGTCTTCCGTCATACCAGCAGAGTTCTGATCAATTTCACTGTAATGCCATGGCAAAAAGAAAAATGGTTTCCAACAATCATAGTGAAGATGGCAACATGACAGAAAGAGGCCGAGACAACAATAGCTCTTAACATTGCAAACTTGTAGCAGCGAATAAACATAAACCTTAAGAAGATGTTGGGTCATCTTAGAGCTTACTTTGTTAGCTTAAGCATGTTATCCATCGCAATTTGCACCTGCAGCGAGATATCTGTCAGTCTCACAAAAGAATCATTATTTGGTTATGGTAAACAAAATCATGGAAATAAGCAAAGCCTCATGAACTATTAGTCATGAAAAATGGGCTGATTTTCAAATAAATGACATCAAGAGAGGAAGTGAAAACTACACAGGCCCCAGAGATATGACTACACAGGTGGAGTTGGACTCATAAGTAATTGTCATATATAGCCCTTCTTGTGGCTATTCTATTTATCTAGTAGTAGTATATGGAATTGAAAACATTTCAAATAGCCATCAGATAATTCAATAAGGAGATGAAGCAGCAGTGCAGTGCATAGTATTATGACAAATCTGAATTTGTAGCCAAAAGCCACTAAAAATGAAGTATTTGAAGTTGCATTCTTTTTTTATTTTTCTATTCAACAACAGATATTAAGATCATCCTATATTTCATCAGCCAAAGGAATTCCTAATTCCTAACACTCCTCCATACGCTCGTTGCCCTGAAAAAAATTCTTAAATTGCCTTAACTTTTAGAACCTTGCAACATGCATCCTTATACTTGTATTACTCTCAAACTCACAACATTTTGTTTACTGGTAGAAGAACTTCAATCAGATGAATAAAGGATCAACAAAATATCAGATCTAATCCAGCTCAAAATGTGCACATATTCTTCACCTAACAATTGACTAAAATTCTCCTGGTACAGACTGTAGTTCCTAATCGGCAGTCAACATGATAATACACCAAAATTTTCTGAAATCATTTTATCAAGCATTAATATCACATTAATAACAGAGCAAATAATCAAAGCTTGGCTGCAAAACTTTTATGGCCAGAATAAGCCTGAAATAAACAAAAAATCTCCTTACTAGAATTAATAAAGGAACTTGATGCATACAACAATTCGCTCTGACATCATCGTAATTTGCATATATTGCATATAACCAGAATCATGAGACTAAAGAATAAAAAATTGAAATCACCTCAATATATCAATCAATTATTGCACATAAACACACCATAAGTATTCTGTCTGTTTTCATATAAATAATCTTTGCACATGCCAGTACAGAAACATTACCTAAGATGAGCGAAGAGAGCTGAGACTCGACAGGGGATGACAGAGCGAGCTCGGTAATTGTTGTAGGCAGTGATGAGGTCATCCTTGAACCAAAAGTGCAAAATTGAAATTAGAGACACGGAACTAATACACTCTTCCACTACACATCCGGATAAATGATAATGGTATTTCATCTACGAAAAAGATAATAAAATAATAATGTAAACTTTACAAGAGTATTTTCAAACTAAAAGACACGACAATAAAACTAAAAGACACGACATCTAAAAACTAAAAACTAAAACTAAAAACCAAAAACCAGAAACTAAAAACTAAAAACTAAAAACCAAAAACTAAAAACTAAAAGACACGACGTAGGCTCAAAATCAACATATAACCAAATCCAACACTATACTGTTTTGGCTGTGTGAGAAGAATTTAATTCCAAGTAAATTACTTTTTACTAATTACAGCCCCAACTGAACTTATTTAATTAAATTCAAATTACCAGATTTCTAAGTGTCGCCCCAGTGGAAATTTTAATTTAATTTACCAATTAAATAAAGTCCAAAAATTCAAATTAACCCATAATTATGTGATTAATTATTCTGGTTAAAATTAATTAATAATTTCTAATCCAGTATAGTAAGCGTATTACATCGTGGCCCTAAACAGATTCCAAACAAGATAGCACGAAATTGAAGGAAATTTAACAAAACCAAATAATTGAATTCATAGAAAAACATGGAATGAACGGTATACCTTCGGAAACCATGCCTGTGCTCCAAGAACTACATGTCAAATAAGAGATTGTCTGTGATGGTCCTGGGTGGGCGACCAGACCAATTGACACTTTTCAAATGGAATGAAACGGTAATGTTGCCGTTTTTTAGAAGTATTAGGCTATTTATTACCTATTAGCTCTAAATACCAAGGAAATATAGGGGGCTAGACTGGATAAATTCAATATTGGTGCATCATTTGTTTAAAATATATATTGACTATTGGTAATAGTAATATCTAAATATCGCAGTGTCCCAAACAGCTAATATAAATATACTATATACATAGCCAAAATATTTAAAACAACATCTAACAATGCTGAATTTGTTGGTCCAGCAGCCTATCCACTGTATATGAAAACAGCAACTAAATGTATATATACATAAGAACTCACTTAACAAGTGACCTTCCTTCCATGGCTCTCTACTAATCAAACCAAGAGGCTCGGTAGCTCGGTATTGTTCAAAAGGGTCAATAGACACAGAGGGTTAAAGAACCACAGTAACTACATCAAATCCGGGTCATCATCATAGTCGAAGTCAGCTTCACTAGACTGCCTTCTCTTGGCCTCTCTTGGGGCTCTTCCCTTCTTTGGTTTTCCACTGCAACACATCAACAAGTATTTTTCATAAGGTAGGCAGGCACTTAAGACAACGAAAAAACCAAACAGATCATCACAAGTTGATCTCATAATGTGACTTGTATAATCATGTAACCGTATGAATGGTGAGTATCTGCATCAAAAGTGGAGTGCTTACGGTCCATGTGCTGATATACCACCATCTCTAATGATCTCTTCAGCCTGATGCACACGACAAATCAATTTCAAAGATCAAATGGCACAAAAGCTCAGATCTTCAATTCAAATGTGGAAATTCCATGTAATCAGAAGCACGCAATTTCCAAGCTTGGAGCAAAGATTGAGAAAACGTATATGCTTAAGACATGTAGTGTTTACAAAAAAATTCAGAACATAACCATTTCAAAAATTCTACACAATACAGAGAAAGGCACGCACAACATGTCTAAAACCTCACATAATGAACATAAAAGAAACATTAGGAAAGCTTGCAAAATCCATCTAACAACATAAACTCAAGCTATATCACAAAATGACATCTCATTTATTTCAAAGGAATAACAAGGTAAAAGAACAAACTCATACAGCTGGAGAGGTGACAGAAGATAATGAAAAGAGCCTGTCTTCAAGCTGAAACTTCCGCGACCGTTTTAAGCTGCAAATTAAAGAACACAGAAAAATCACTATTCTATCTCACTACCGGACAACCAAACCAAAAACAGAGGAAGTTTTGATCAAATTTTCACATGGAAATTGATTCCACAGAGCATTCTGCAGCAATGACATGGTACCATAATCATAATCAACAACTTTAACGAATCATACATTTGAACTACCCTCTTTCCCCATTCCATTGTTCATTAAATTCTTCAAACAAAACAATAAAAAACCAAGTCAAAGAAATTTATTTACAGTGCTGTGCTCTTGGAAGAAGACAAAAACCCTTCAAAACCCTTCAACACATTGCCACATTGGCTTGGATCCTGTAAATAACTTGTCTCCATGTCATATACCTTTGAACAGCAACAGCCAAAATGTCAATTCGATAAGCATCAACATATGTACATGCATTAAACGCTTTCAACAAATTATAGTCCCAACAAAAACCGACGAGCGTTTCATTGTTACCTTTTTCTCGATGGTCCGCAGATCTTCATGTAGCTTCGCTCTTTTGGACAAGAGAGCTGCCAGCATTGCGGAAGGATTTGGAACAGCTCGTTGCCCTAAACAGATTCCGAACAAAATAGCACGAAATTGAAGGAAATTTAACAAACCAATAATTGAATTCATAGAAAAACATGGAACGAACGGTATACCTTCGGAAGCCATGACTGCGCTCCAAGAATTACATATCAAAGAATGATTAATCGAAGAATCGCGGCCTCGTCTGCGATCAAGAGCTTTGAGCGTGGATCACAAATGACGTCGTCCCGATGGAAATTTCCCAGTTGTGGGTTTTCTCCGACCCAAATAGAGCACAGCATATCAATGATCGTTTTGACCCGCTGCATTTGCCAAAAGACTCGAGTGATTTTTAAATGCCAACCACCTTTTATCCATCTCATTTGAATACATAAAAAATGAGATTTTCTTTCTTAAGATATCTCCCCCAAAACCCTAAACTCTTTATCGAAATACGTCAAAAGTGAGAATTATTGTAATTTTTTTATCACAAAAGTTAGAAGATGTCGAATACCGAAGATTCATGGAATTAAAAGGTAATTTTTTGCTTATAAAACTTCGAAAAACGCGATTGGGAAGATTCTGGGTCGGGGCACATGACCAGTTTCCCGAACCAGGGTACGGGCGCGATCGCCGTCACCCGAACCCTAGTCAGGGCGCCATGCGCCTGTCCCTAGGTTCCCGGACCCGGGTCCGGGCACATGGAGCTCAGGCAATGTGCACGGGCAACCTTTTTTGTTAATTTTCCGAGCTTTAATCGTATTTTTTTATTTTTATTTTAATAGTAAAATTGCATATATGAGTTATTAATACTGTATTTTATAATGTTGCAGGTTCCATTTGAAGAGTATGGTGGCGACGGGGAGGACTATGGGGCAGCATTTGAGACGGCGCAGGAATTTACGAGTGATGTTGAGGTTATAGAGTGGGCGAAAGCAGAGGCGATTAGATTACGATTCGAGTTGATAATCTCTGCTCACAAGAAAAAAAGGGAAGAAAAAAGTGTTGCATTGCAGTAGAGGGGAAAGGTACGAGGGGTTGTAGGGGACGATGATGGGCGCGCGACGAAGAAGACGAAAGCATGCAAATGCCCATTTAAAATAATTGTTCAAGAGAGACAGCAGGGTATTTGGGTTATTAGGGTGTCAGAGGCCCCAGGATCGAGGTTGCACAACCATAATTTGGCGGTGTATCCTGAGGGACATCGCCAGATGAGCGGCTTGAGTCAGCATGCAAAAGAGGTGGTGAAGGACATGTCGGCCGCGCAGGCGAGGCCTTGTGCTATTCTTGCTATGATCATGGAGCAGTGCCCCGCGAATAATGCTACTAGGCGCCACATCTACAACTACAGGGCACAAATACGGAAGACGAACTTTGAGGGGAGAGATGTGGTGGCACAATTATTCCATCTAGCGACGCCCAGCAATTACGTGCATTGGGAGGAAGCCGATCCGAAGACCAGCAGATTGACACACATCATCATGGCTCATCCAGAGGGGGTGAAGCTACTGCATGCATACCACTGGGTTATTTGCTTGGACTTCACATACAAGACAAACCGGTATCATATGCCCCTCTTCAAGATCACCGGTATGACGCCGACAAATAAGAATTTCATGGTTGCATATGCGATTATGAAAGACGAGACGGAGCAGAGCTACTGGTGGGTATTGCAGAGGCTACGGGAGATGTTTGGTGATGACCGACAGCCCACCGCGATTGTCACTGATCGAGAGCTGGGCCAGATGCGGCCGGTACGAGAGCTTTTCCACAGTCCGCCCACCTCCTGTGTACATGGCATATCTACAAGGACATGGAGGATAGGGTGTACAGGCTCATGCGCACAGGCCGAGTATGGCTCAACTATGTCTCTGTAACATATAACGGTGGAAAGCAACGTCTTTCGTACATCGGTCGCCGGGTTCGGTCCGTATGGCAACCAACACACCTGACATGCAATCCAACAACAAAATCTCAAGTTAAACAAGAATATGCATAAAGTAGAACGCAAATAGTCGCAGTATGACATGAAATAAATGTACTTATGTTGCTGTCAGCGCGTCCAGCTCCTCGCGTAGTGCCTGCAGCGTGCCTCCGATCGGTCTTCTGCCCGGACTGGCCACATGCCCGCACGGGGGGCATCTGGTCCCACCTCGATCCTCGCACGCTCTGGTCGAAAACGGGGGAAGTACTTGTATATCCATGCCGGCAGCAGTGTCAGACAGCTGGTGAGACCCTGTGAATCCTCTCTACTCGCAATGCCCAAGTGGCGATACAAGTATGCCAACGCGGCGGACCCCCACGAATAACCCACTGCACCCTGCACTCCGTCCTGCACCTCATGCACACAGGCCAGATGTAACCGATTCCCGCTCTTGTCGACGAATAGTGTGGTCCCCAGCGTCAGCCATATCCAGCCTACAGACTGGATCTCAAGCACCTGATCTACGATGCACTGCTGCAGTACAGACCCAGTATAAACCCCCCCTCCCCGGTAGTGCTCATCGTGCAGCTGCTCCCTCGTAACCCCCAGCACCACCTGTGCCAATGTCTGCAGCTTTGACTGGTCGAGATCTGTGCTCACCTATAATACCCCGATTCTCTCACCGGGTAATGTTACCGCCACACCTAACTTACCTCGGGTTCTACGGCCTAACCCTCAGCAAGCTCGATGCTAAGGCTAACTATCTTGTCTAGTCCTATCAGAGTACGCTGGATTTCAGGAAACTGGTCCCCTCTGATCACCGCTCTACTTGTAAAAATCAAACACGTGAGGAAAATCGAAAAGAGAACTGATACTATTACATTCCAATAGTTAAAAGTTCACAAGTCCAAAGCAATATGTCCCACGCCCGGGACTCGACTACTTAGTACAAGCCGATAAACAAAATGACATGAGAAAATAAAGAGTTCCAAGACATAAATAAATAACTGAAATGCACCGCATACCAACAGTTAAATAAATATGTCCGCTCATCCTCACAAAACCCGAAAGGCACCGCCTTACCCGTATGATCTAGAGACACGAAGGTTCCTCCCTCGGACTCTGAGCACCTGTATGCATCAAGCACAGTTAGTCAAAAGATTAAGTACGGAACATACACAAATGCATAAACCTATGCAATATGTTCCACGCCGAGTGCATCTCCATACATGCAACCAACGATTTCAAATCCTTTTTATGCAGCAAAACACCATGCAGCAGAAAACCATAACCACCTTACCATGCTGCACTACAATGCAGCAATTATCCATGTCCTCCTTAATCATGCAGCACAACAATGCAGCAAAAAAATAACTGAAAGCTCAACCCCGCAAATAGTTAGTATAAAATCATGTAGAGCATATAACGACCGGGACTCTTGAGCAACGGGGGGCACCACCGACAGGCCCGTAGACAAGTACTAAGTATGCCTGGGCACGGACGTATGGAATCACCCAAGTCCGAACCGAACACCAAAGCATGAGGTGTGAATAGGGACGTAATGGGGTTATCCAATGCAGGGTTCCGCCGGATCACTGAATACCCTAGTTCACTACCCCGGTTGGGTGAGTTTGGGAGATCATTATAGCCATTTCATGACGAGAATCACCCCACCCATCAACTAGATCTCCTTCATCTAACCTTAAATTACCGGCAAACCTTCCGGGGTGCAAATCCCGAAAGTAGACTAGGTAAACTTCTTGCGGGTGGACTTTCGAACCCTTATGGCGATCAACCCAATGGGCAATTGGTCGTCACTCTATGTTCCCCATTTACGTGATTATTCGTATTAATGAGATGCTTTTATCGTCATTAAATTATCATGTGGTGTCCGCTTTTTGATATGCCTTAATGTCGGTACGAGACAAAGAATAATTGTCCCTTGCTCGATATCCAACCGACTTTACCAAGTTACATGCGATTCCATATTACATGCGAGATTCATTTAGACCGAATGATATGCAAGCAAGTAAGCACATATAACAGGTATATCAGGCAATAATCATAGTACGAACAATAGGCATAATAATAAGGAAAATAAATACGCCACGTAAATAAATTCCTAGACTTAACTCCTAAGTCCTATGCCAAATACGGGTCTTATGGTTGCCAAGTGTAGTCCGTACCGTTATCAACAATCTTGTGATACTTCACTTTAATACTGCTCCTGAGTCCGCTTGCAGATGAGATTCTGATAATCTGAAATCGGAACAATATAATTAATTGCCCCGGGTAATTAATTAATCCGTATGACAACTTGAATTAATTCATCCCAATTTAATCTAAGTGTCCAACCCTTAATAAATTTCCAGCCAATTTAATCCATGTGGGGCCCATGTCCATGTCATTATCCACTATTTGAATATTTTATTCTATCCAAATAAAATATTATTTTTCTGAAAAGGTGGACTTAATCATGAATTCAGATTTCCCATGCTGTCATCATTGCCTTGGAATGTGCAAAAC
>MAYD01760900.1:0-13704 GCA_001909325.1 Ruellia speciosa
CACCTGGCTCGCAGCTTCCGGTACACATACGTATAGCACTCGGTATCCCAATTGATGAAGAGCCGAGTGTTGCGTGATGCATAATTTCAAAGTCATGCTTTAAAGCTGCTCATCGCTTATCCATTTGAAATTGTGCATATCATATCATTATTCGAACTCGATATCTGTCGCATATCTTTTACTAGGTCCTGAGTAATATTTATGGATATATTGCTCTGTGCCTCACGATTGCTTGAACTGCATAACTCGTATATGTATGCATTTCATACTTAGTCTCACGACTAAATGATGCTACGTATTGCATCTCAGGTGGGACTGATGGCCTTGAGGACGCACCTCAGGCTAACCGATAGGGGAGCAGGTTATTACCTGATGGGTTTTGTGAGGTCGAGAGAATCTCATTATAAATAACCTTGTGCTAACCTTGTATTTGGTTGCAGGTTTTTATCATTTTTGTCTGTCGAACCTCATGTATTCATTTTGAAATCGGCTTGTATTAAATGGCCTAAGTTCCGGTGTGGAACACTCTTTTGACCACGAACGATTGTAAATAACTCTTGTTTAATTTACCTTTATTTCTTGTTTATGTGTTTATTTTATTCCAAGCATGCAGCTGTGATCGAGGGGACGTTGCTTCTCGAAGTCCAGCGTACTCTGATAGGACGAGATAATTAGTAGCCTTAACATCGAGCTTATGGCGGGTTTAGGTGTAGACTTCGTTATAAGTTAGACGCGGCGGTGACGTGTCCGGTTTATGGGGATCGGGGCGTTACAATATGGGTGACACAGTAGGACAGATCGTGGTCACAGCGATTGGCACGAGTGCCAAAAAGCCAGGTCCTGTCCCCTTGATTTGGGAAGGCCTAGGGTCCCCGGAGTGTCCTTGAAAATGCTGCCGCAGGTTGCACGTTAGGCATATTACTTGTGGCATCTACATTATATGTTAGATAGGTGTATGTTAGGGTCATGCATCACGTGTACTTTAAATTTCGTATTTACTTATTTATTGTTGTTGCCCTCGCTATTTGTGTTACCTAGTGATTATCTTTATTGTTATTGCTGTTCTTGCAAAAAGAGGAAAGTTGTTTCATAAACCTGATTTTTCTTAAAGACGTTTTCGCCTACGGGAAACCCCTTACTCAGCTTTTACTGACCCCAAGTGTCTACTCTTTTTCAGGTGACTCCGATAGACATGGCTAAAGGAATGCTAGGGATTTCTAGGTTGAGTAGACTTGTATTTTGCTTTGTTACAAGTATATTAGGCGTGTAGTAGTTGTGAACGGTTGTACTATTACTCGTACATTATCACGTTTCAGTTATGCAAATTCTGTTTAGCTTATTCGGAATATTAATTGTGCTACACCGATGGAATCCGGGATGTTACACGGTGTGCTACACGGTGTGCTACACTCTATATGTTACACTAGTTTGAACTAATTAGTACGGCGTGAAACACCGATGGAATCCGGGATGTTACACGGTGTGCTACACTCTATATGCCACTTTTTCATACTCGAAACCCTCCTTGATTTTGGGTGCATTTTTGGGCTATTGTAATTGATTTAAACATTGAGACTATTTATTTTCAATAATGAAATATCATTACTATTTTTCCCTTCTCTCTCTCTCTCTCTCTCTCTCTATATATATATATATATATATGTGGGTGTGTGTTTATCAAACAATGGGATGTGTATTTTAAACAATCAAATATTGCAATTTTTAAACATTTCACAAGTGTTCTTAGTATTGTTTAAATATGCATGGCATTCTTGGCTAGTTGTTGAATTATTCATATCTTTGTTGTGTTATTTTTCATTGTTAAAATAAATAACAAATATTGATTCGCACTTTAAAATCAATTATTTCCTTTAATTAATTCGCAAATTTTTTTCCATCCAAGTACTATTTAACCAGTTAACCTCCCAAATTCATCTGTACTGTAACACAGGGTGTTATAAATAATGTCATTTTGTTTATATTTTGTGTGGCATATTAATGTGATGCGTGGCGTTAACTGCTAAAAGAATATCATAAATAAAATACTAGGACAATATGCATATAACGCCCCAATTTCCGCTGGTGCGCCACGCCGTATTAATTAGCCTAGACTAGTGGCCGCTAATATGAGATTCTAAGTACAAGGCAGGTAACCACACAAATCAAGTTTATTATTGATTATATACTTAAAATTTTTGAATAGGAAAAATTGGAAATCACATACCAGAACAATAGTCAAAAGTACAAACGTCGCAGCTTAAAATACAAGTACTAACATCAACCTATACTAATATAATAATGAAGCAATGGTCTAAAATACTTGGGGGTTAGCCAAAGCTGAGCAAGGCGGTTTCTCGCAGACGAATGCCTCTTTAAAGTTTAGAAATGATAACCATCTTCCCTTTTTTTTAAAAAATCATTTGCGGCAATGAGATATTCAACAGGGAAATAAGTAAAGCGATAAGTAAATATATAGATTAAAGTGCAGATGCTGCATGATCCTAACATCCACATGTCTAGCTGCAAAAAGTAAGGTTTTTAGTCGATGTTTGAAAGAACTTTTTGATCGAATTCTTGAATATTTTGATGTTAAATCTTTGAAAATTATTAAGGTCTGTCACGCGGTCCTTGAGGACCGCGCGCAAGGACCGCGCATTATTCAGCCTCGATCTTTCTGCTTTGCGCGAGCTCTTAGGCGCGGTTCTGGCCCTTAGTGCGGAATTCCCAGTTCTTAAGCTCCAAAACTTCTACTAATCAAGTCCTGCACCTCTCAAAACAGCAAAACAAAGCACAAAACAGATTAATCCGCAACAACTATTCGAATTAACTCAAAATTGATCATTTCCAAAGATTGACATCAAAATATTCAAGAATTCGATCAAAAAGTTCTTTCAAACATCGACTAAAAACCTTACTTTTTGGAAGGCATCACTAGCCCATATACAAATGCAACAAGTAGCATACCTAGCAAGCAACCTGGAAGGCAATTGTAAGGCCAACCCCGGAGAATGCCCCAGGCCTCGCACCTAGCGGTCCAACTCGCTCTCACCACGAGGTTTAACCAGCCCGACAAGGGTGAACCTCAACGAGCGCAATCGCAAAACCACATGCACAAATATGTCACTACACACTAGTCCATTAGGGCAAAATCGTCAACTGTGCCCAACGGGGGCGCTTTCCAAAAATCCAGTTACCATAGTGGCCAAACGGGCCAAGTTAACATTACTAAAATCATTTTTGGTTCAAACAAGCCGGTCAATTGTTTAACAAGGCAAAGATCCTTTTAAAATATAGTTATTCGACAAAATAACCAAGTCAGAATTCTCTCAAAATACAATTGAGGTGTTCCAACATATTTATACAGTCAAATAATAACATCCTACAGCATACTAAGTCATAAATATAGCGCACACATAGATTAAAATAGGTAATATTAGAATAATGCCCTAAACTGTCCTCAGTACCTGCGGTCGCGGCCTAACCATAGTCGAATTCCGCGGCTAAGCTAGCGCGATCCATGCCCAATTTCCCACGGTATTTGCCCGCGGTATTGGATACCCGCAGATACCAAAACAAGGAGATTTTCAACAATCTTCTCTAGAGTTAAATAGCACCCTATAAGGATTCTAAAAATACAGAAATTGCCCCTTGCCTGAAGCTTTTTGAATTCGCACCCCAAGTTGTTGAAAACCTTAAATTATAGGATTCACACAGCCCACTTTGGCATCTTCTACAGATCAAAGTACTAAGCCAAATTAAGATTTAAGAATACCTACAGAAACAAAATACAACATAGAATAACTTACCAGAAGACCTCAACCTCAAATTCTCAACATAACCCTTTGGAATCTACCTTCAAAGTCATGTACTCGCAACTATCGCAGTACAACCAGGTGACTTTAGCCCCTTTTTCCTCTATGATGAAGGCTCTAACTATAAATTCTAAACCATGGATATGAAAGTACTAAATAAGTGCTACAATTTACCTAAAGATGAATTGATCCAAATCCTCTTCCTTCCTATAGAAAATTTAGCCCTAAGTCCACTTCGTCACCTCCTTGCTTCTTCAAAGGGAGGTGGTTGCTTCACCAAAACAATCTAAAGAAAGTGGAAACTAACACATTGCAAATGGGATTTGGATTGAGAATTGGACCTGATACAGATATAAGATAAAAAGGAAATGGGTTGGGTTAGACCCGCAGAATCCACAACTGCAGCCCCAATATCGCGGCCCAATGAACTAATTCCAACCCAGAAGAGAAGAAAGGAAGAATGTACCTCCAAGATCTGGCCAGATCCAAGTATTCCGGAGTCCTCGACTCCCATTCCCGACTCTCGCCTACACGGTAAAGATTCCTAACTAGTAGAAAAGAAATGAATTAGGATCGAAGTCGCTAATTTTAGGGGAAGTAAAATGCAAACATATTTGTAAAATAAATCCAAAATTTACAATTAAATTGTTTTTATCTAAATCATCAAGAATGAGTAATTCAAAAAAATTGTAATAAAAATAGGATAAACTATACAGAATAACCGAACAAGATAAGTACCGAACAACACACTGGTATCAGAGTGCAAAAAGATCAACATGAATAATAATTATAATAATGATTATTTACTAGATATCATCTATCACAATTAAGACTACATCAAACAACTGTATCCAGAATAATTACAACATCAAGATGTCCAATAAATACCGAACTAGAAATCAATTATCCGTTAGATAGCATAAATCCTTATCAGGGAACTCTATTAGAAAATTGCTTAGTAGATAGAAATGATAGTCATGAACAAGAAATTGTTAATAGAGAAATCAACACACTAAGAGTGATTGAAAGAAGATTTAGAAATATGAGAGGCATGCCTCCAAATATAAAATCATTATCAATTTTAGACGAACCAAATGAAGCCTCTAGTGATAGAACAAGATATTTAACACCAACATATGAGCCAAGTTATGAAAAACTCAAAAAGAAATTTAAAACATAAATTTGCAAAGAGCAGGACGAATATATGAAATAAAAAGAGTAAGAGTAAGAAGCAGAATGCATAACGTCCAAGAAACAAGATTAAGAAAGGAAATAGAAGAATGAGAATTTTATGGATTGGATATTATAGTATAGAAACAGAAGAATATAACAAAAATTTAACACAAACAATATCAAAACAGAACGATGGCCAAGAATTAATATTACAAGTAAAAATAACTATAATTAATAATGACGTAACTACTTATAGAATGTATCCAGGAAAAGTTATCCATAATACACTATTTACAACATCATCAGACATCCGAATTCTCAGACATAGTTTAATACCTCAAAATTTTTACATATTTAGTTGAAAATGTTAATATATTTATTTAATTACTATGTTGATAAAATAAATATGAAACATCCTTAGCAAAATTGGTGAAGGGATTTACCTCTATTAAACTAGAGGTTGTGAGTTTGGCTAATTAATTCGTGATAAAAAAATATTTTTTTTCTTGTCGGCAGATTTTGTCTTACTTCTCTTATTTTCTCATCTATAAATACCTCCCTCACTATTTTCACACCTTTAAAAAAAATTAGCCCTTTGGCCTCCCCCTCTTTTCTTCCCATACACTCATCTATCCGTTGATCACTAGCCACATACATGAAGGAGATACCTTTTCTGCAACCACCCGATATCCAACCCAACGTCGTAAGTAGACCTATGCCTTCACCCAAGTTCCTAAAGCCCTAATTCATCTCCAACCATTTTATAGGTGTTATCTTTAATTTGAAATCAGTTTCGAGTTCATCCGAATTCCTTTACTATTTTTAATACTCAAAAAATTCTATCCGAATACACTCTATCAGCAGAAACGTTCTGTGATATGTTGGTAGGGCTATTCTTCTATTTTTGAAGTGACATTTTAACACAACATTTCTTTGTGTGTAATTTGACTCTTATAAAAATTTCAGCCCGATTAGTTTTTTCGTTTAAGAGAAATAGCCAAAGTTTGAGGATTGGTTGTTTTCCGCGCGATCAATTTGTTCTCATGTTTCTCCTATTCAAATCTAATCCAAACTATTGATTCTTATTAATCTGAATTTCTAACTCATTCTAGTTTGTACCCGTAAAATATCATAATTTTTTGTGATTATTTGCATACTAATATTTGCTTCCAAAGTCGAGTTTTGTATTCAGTCAAATTCTGGAACAATGATATTATTGAGTTTGGATTGTTCTTATATAACTCTTTTGATCAAAAGTTGTATTTAGTAAAACCTTATTATTTTGAGTTACTGGTTTTGAAAGGATCACTTCCCCTAAGTGGTGTGTGGGTGCGATCTAATTAATCGTGCTTAGAGGGATGCCACCATTTGGAATTCGGTCCATGTGCCTTGAGTGAAACCCCTAGTCTATCCATGCGTTTGTAGGCTAGGACACCAATGTTTTAGGTATTAGCTCTGTTTGTTTTCGCTTCGAGCATGAAAACTTGCCTAAATGTGCAGTTCGCCTTATTGTGCTTTGGATCCCTGATAATGATGTGTTTATTCCATATTTTTGTTTGTTGTTGAGATATTTTTACTATGGCTACTTCCTCTTCTTGGTTCTGATTGTTTTGAAGTTATCCCCTTTTCTTCCATATATGTACTTGGCCCCATGGCATTCTTGTGAATGCATGGGTTAACTTATCAATGTTTTGCTGACACTTATATTTTCCATCATTTTCAAAACTTTAGTCAAATACATGACGCACATGCATTTCACTTGGGAAATGGGATTTTGAAAGATTTGTAAAGCATACATTGATTTATTGTCTTGAACTATTCACAAATTATTTTTTCTAAATGTTTTATAAATAATTTTTCTTAATGTTTTATAAATAATGTACTACTACTACTACTATGCTTGCATTGAGCAATATTTAAAACAGACATTTTGTAGTGTTTTTATTTTACAAATTTTTTATATAAATTTTCATACACGTATTTATAAATCTTCCGCTTTAAATGTTGATATCTACATGAAGCCTTAGCATCTTCCAAGTGAGCCCGATTATTCGTGTCTTGCTTGGAAGGTGTGGCGGTAGCGTCCTAACTATATTTTTAAAGTTTTGAATTTCGGGGTGTTACACATAGCAGGATATGACAGAGGAGATTATAGATATAGTCCATCATATAGAGTACCAAACACAGATTAAAGTGTCATGAATAAAAATAGAAGAAGAAACAATTATCCAAGTAGATAGAAAATTACAAGAAATAGAAGAATTACCACAAAGACATGAGTACTATAGAATTTAAAAGTAGACTATTAAAATTAAAAGAAAAATTAATCAAAATGGTAAATGAAAAAGGAGCATACATATTAATTCAGCAAAATATTTACCCATAAAAGGAGATTTCAGAATTAGTAAAAGAATGATATACACAACAAATAGATATGAAAGAACTAAGAATTAATTCAGAAATAGCAGCTGAAATAGAACGGTTAAACGTTTTTATTAGAAATATAAGAAATAGATTAAAATGAGTCCCACAGAAGAATTTGAATTAATAAAGAACAGTATAGAAATAACCAAAAGTTTAATGGTAAGCTTAAATACAAGACTACTTACAATAGAATACCATTTGAATAATATGATTTTTGTCCACAAAAATGAGTAGAATTAGAAAAATTATTACCCCTTCCAGAATGCGAAAAACCTCCAAATCCAGGGAGTCTAAATCATAAAGAAATGATTCAAGAATTAGCAAAAATAAATAAGCAACAAAAAAAAATCAAAAGTAGAATAGAGAGGGCAGAAAAGCTAAAACAACTAAATAACAAAAAAATAGAAGAAAACGGAGAAGAATTGTTCAAAGAAGAAACAAAATGAATTCAAATATTGACGATTTAATTAATGAACTGTCAAGTGATTTAGAACAATTAATTTTAGAACTATAATCTACGAGTACATATACAAAATCTGATATAGAAAGTAGTATAACATTACCAAGAGAATGTGTAACGGCAACAATGCCAATGGAAATAGATCAAGAATATACAAATTATCAACTTGGCAATATACTATAAAATCTACATTTAAGAAATTTCACAATAGGAAGACCGAAATTAAATAGAAAAAATTGGAAATATAATGAAGATTTTGAACCAATAGAAACAAAAATTGGAAATGTCAAACCAGGAGATGTTGCATTTCTAAATTTAAATTGCACAAAACAGCCAGGATTAGAATTAAAAAAAAAAAGAAACAAATGATAAGAATACACTTTATGACGATGATAGTTCTGCAAGACAAAAAGCGATAGGAATATAGAAGGGGAAACATAGAATTTTTATCAGGAATATCAACAGCCACTAAACAAACAAACCTTCAAATAATTGCACAAGGATTTGAACGTTACGTAATAGAAGGAATAAATGAATTTATAAATATTATACAACAAGAATTCTTAGGAATACAAAACTTAGAAAATAGTGAGAGGAACGAGGAAGAAAGGGACAAACCATTAATAAGATTAGGTAAACTACAACTACATAAATGTGTTACTTTAAATGATTTGTGAAAAGATGAAGTCACCTGTTTCTGATATTCCTCATCAGATCACGTAAGCTACTGGGGTTGGCTAAGCTTCAGTTTTTCAGATTTCATGTTTTCTGTTAATAGTAGTAGTTAGAGAGTTACTAGTATGATTGTACAGTTAGCACTTTCATGCTTTTGCTTTCTTCCCTTGGGCTTGTGTTTTTTTGTTAATTGAGCCTAGTATAAATAGTGGCCCATCTGTACACTTTGAACTAATGAACGCCATTTTCTCAGTTTTTCAATTTCTGCTCCAAATATTCACCAACTTCCGCCATCTGAAATTGAATTCCCTCTTCATGGTATCAGAGCCATCTCGAGCCTGAGATCTGTGACAGTTTCGATTCATGATGACTGTGCCTTCCGGTGAGAAGACGACGTTTGTGGTACCATAGGTGGTCAGAGAGGAGTTTCATGTTCATGCCTCGGATCAACCGAATTTCAACTTGCACCATTTCAGTTGGAGGTGTCCAACTGGATTGCTTGGAAGCTAACAGTGCTGGTTTTGCTCACTTGTAAGTTCAAAGAAGGAATTGTTGATGGTTCGATTATGACTCCGAACCGTGCTGATCCAGGTTACAAATATCGGCGGAATGCTGATAATTTGGTAATGACTTAGATTAAGAACTCTATCGCTCCAGATCTGGTACGTTCCTTTGTTCACATTGAAATTGCTCATGTTCTATGGCTTGAATTAGAAGATTGATATGGTAGGGTTAATGGTCCACAATTGCTGATAATTAAAAGAAAAATTACAAACTTGATTCAAGAAAATAAGTCGATCACCGAGTACTTTAGTGATCTAAAATCCTTATGAAATGATTTTAGAGCTTTGAAACCGTATCCTACCTGTGATGAGACTGTGTTGCAAGTTTTGGTGGCTGAGGATAACGATATGCTATTATTGCATTTGTTGATGGGGCTAAATGAATCATATGAGCACGTTTGTCATCAAATCGTGATGCTTGATCCGTTACCAATTGTTAGCAAAGCATATGGAATGCTATGCAATGTGGAAGCATGAGAGGAGCTTTGGCTTCCAATTTACATACTACAGATATGATCTTAGCTTCTCCTGAGAGTGGAAAATTGAGCTCTACTTCAGTTAAGAAGTTCAAAGGAGGAGGAAGAAGAATTGGATCCAAGGATGCATTCTGTGACTATTGTAAACGAGTAGGTCATACCAAAGATGCTTGTTTCAAGCTAATTGGATTCCAAACTGGTACAAGGATTTCATGGAAAAGAAAAAAAAAAAAGGAAAGAAGTTGGTTGCCAGCTGATCTCAAGCAGATTCAGCATAAAGATGTAGGTTATGTTACTGAGGCACAAGTTGAGGAGATGGTAAGGAAATTTATGCAAGGAACCGCCAGTTAGAAACCATTTGACTTTGCTGGAGGTGTTCTCAATTATGCAGGTAAAGCTGCTGGTGGTAAGGTTAGTCAAGAGGACCTAGGTTAGTGGATACTTGACACCGGTGTCTCTTGCCACTTGTGTTCAGATTTTTCCTGTTTAATCAATCCTATCCCTGTTCATATCTCTCATGCTGTCTGTTTGCCTAATGGAACCCTTAGCTATCCTTCTCATAAAGGGAAAGTGAAACTTAATTACATCATCCATCAGTATATCTACTGTGTTTTTTGTCCTAGTTTTGTGCTCAACCTGCTGTCTATTAGTAAGCTAGTCACTGAACTTCATTGTGTTGCTAAGTTTGATAATTGTTGCTATGTTGCAGAACCTGAGGACTAGTACCACACTGTTTATAACCTATCTTCATCACAACCTTTACATTTTCCAGCCTGTTCCTATTAGTGAGGTGATTTATACTTCAATTCATTCCAATATATTGAATAATACCATACTTTGGCATCTTAAACTTCGTCATCCATCTTGGAAAACCATGTGTCATTTGAATTTGTTACTCAATGCATCTGAATTTGTTGACTGTGATACTCGTCATTTCATAGATTATCTTTTGCTACTAGTTCTTCTCTTGTGCATGTGAATGTCTGGGGACCATTTAATGAACCAGGCATCTCTAAATGTTCTTACTTGTTAACCATTATTGACTATTCTAGAGACATATGGCTTTATTTGTTGCACCACAAATTACGGACAACCTCAGTCCTCACAAAATTCTTTGCTATGGTTCATACTCAATATCATAAGTCTATGCAAATAGTGAGAACTGATAATGGTAGTGAATTCAGCAATCAATCTTGCTCTGAATTGTTTGAGTCCTTGGGTATAGTTCATCAAACCTCCTGTGTTTCTTCACCTCAATAGAATGGGAGGGTAGAGAGGAAACATAAACATTTGATTCAAATTGCTAGGAGTCTCTTAATTCACTCTGGGGTACCTAAGTTGTACTTGAATAAAGCTATGCTTACCTCTGTTTATCTTATAAACCGTCCGCCCAGTCATGTTTTGAACTAGAAGTCTCCATATGAAGTTTTCCATGGTCATGAACCCAACCTCCAGTTACTTCATCCTTTTGGGTGCATTTGTTTTCTGAGGGTGGTAGGAAATGCTAGAGGTAAGTTAGATGCAGGGGAGAGAAGGGGTGTTTCTTGGCTACAGTTCAACACACAAAAGGGTTATACGGTAATTGAGTTGAAAACCAATAAAATACATGTTTCTAGAGATGTTGAGTTTCTTGATACTCAATTTCACTTTCAACAATCTTCCCATATTACTACTCAGAAACTTGGTCTGCCTCTTTTGTCTTTTGGAGAGTCATCTTCTGACATTGATCCTAGCAAGAGCTCAACCTTTTCCTCTGGTACTGACTCACTCAGTCGAGCTTCTATCTCTCTTCCTGAGTCTTATTCTATTCCTACAACTCATCCTAATTCTGACTCACTCAGTTTAGGTATACAACAAGCTCATAGGTTTCCTGAACCAGTGCCTGAAAATCCTATAGTTCCAATATCCACTAGACTATAGAGGTTGAGACAACCTCCTGCTAAGTATTAAGGATTATCTGTGTACTGCAGACAGTACTGAAGTGGTTCCACATTCATATGCTGAAGCAAACAAATAGAAAAATGGCTGTAACCTATGCAAGAAGAATTACAGGCGCTTGAGGCCCACCACACTTGGGATCTTGTGAAATTGCCTCCATAGAAAAAATATCATCCTGATGGCTCCATAAAAAGCAAGGCTCATCGCTAAGGAATTTCACCAAAAATTTGGAGAGGACTTCCACGACTCCTTTACTCCATTGGCTAAGACAATCACAGTGAGACTTGTTATTAGTTTGTGTGGCTTGCATAAATGGTCTTTGTTCTAGTTGGACGTGAACAATGCTTTTCTACATGAGAATGTGGATGAGGAGGTGTACATGACTTGTCCACCAAGGCTCCCTGCTAAAGAAGGGATTGTTTGCAAATTACAAAGTTTTTATATGGGCTTAAACAAGCACCTAGGCAGTGGAACATTGCTCTTACCTCCTTCTTGCTTTCCTTGGGACTGATGCAGTAAGACATGATCACTGTGTTTTTGTGAACTTTACTGACAAGAGTATGATGATATTAGTTGTATATGTGGATGATATTCTGCTCACAGGAGGAGACTTAGTAGAGATACAGTCCATCAAGAAGTCTTTGCATGATCAGTTTACCATAAAGGATCTGGGAGAGGCTGCATACTACCTTGGCTTGGAGCTGTACTGGCAGGCAGAGGGAATTCTTGTTACACAGGCCAAGTTCACTCGTGAATTGCTAAAAAAGCTGCAAGTTCCACCAAGTGGCAGAATACACACTCCCTTTGTACCTAACATGAAGTTGAAGTTGGAAGGAAAAAAATTGTTCTCCAATCCCAAGTTGTTCAGAAAGGTATTCGGTAAGCTTCTTAACCTTTGCTTTTCCAGGCCAGATATTAACGACACTGTCCAGCATCTCAGCCAATATACGCATGAGCCAACTAACCAACATCGGGACTCAACTGTCCATCTGCTTCAGTATCTTCAGAATACAAGTAATCATGGAATTTTCTTTCCATGTGAGGGTCCTCTACAGTTAACTAGTTACCATGATGCAGATTAGGGGAATTTCCCCGACACTAGAAAATCCTTGGGTGGCTATTGTGTATTCTTAGGTGATGCTCTCATTTCCTGGAAGACTAAAAAGCAAATCGTTGTCAGCAATTCTTCCACAGAGGCTGAGTATCAAAGTCTCGCAGCTGCCTCCTCGGAATTCCTTTGGATTTCTTATGTGTTGCAGGAACTTCACATTGCTTTTCCTACTCCTATTCCCTTGTACTGTGACAACGAGTTTGCCCTTAAGCTGATGAAGAACCCTGTGTATAGTGAGTGCACCAAACATAGTGACATTACTTGTCATTATGTTGCGTAACATTATTAGTCCAGCTTCATGGATCCACAGGTTGTCTCTACTACAACGCAAGTGGCTGATATTATTACAAAAGGCTTGTCTGCTAAGTTATTTCATCGGCATTGTAGCAAGCTAAATCTGTGTGGAGTCCCCGATTCACCTTGTGGGGGGTGTAAAGATGAAGTCACCTATTTTTGATATTCCCCATAAGATACACAGAAGCTACTGGAGTTGACTAAGCTTCAGATTTCAGATTTCATGTTTTCTGTTATAGTAGTTAAAGAGTTGCTAGTATGATTGTACGGTTAGCACTTTCACGATTTTGCTTTCTTCTCTTGGGCTTGTGTTTATTTGTTAATTGGACCTATTATAAATAGTGGTCCATCTATACACTTTGAAGTTAATGAATGCCATTTTCTCAGTTTTTCACTTTTTGCTCCAAATATTCACCACTCCCGCCATCTGAAACTAAATTCCCTCTTCAGTTGGTCTCGCAATTTAACAGTTATTAGAATATGGCATACAAAGCTCACAAAATAATAAACAACCTATGAATTCAAATATTCTCAAAACTGCCCTATCCATGGGACGAATGGAAAGTATGGATACAAAATAAGCATAATTATCCAAATACATTAGGAAATAGGACAAGATTAATAAGACAAGTTATATATGAAGTATGTCATCAAAGGGATATATTAGATCATGCTAACAAATATAGTCGAACTGTTGATCTATGTTGCCCAAAAACCTCAAAAAATCTTATAAGGTGACAAGAAAAACCAAAAACAAAATTTAAAAGATTCAAAAAAT